>PVJA010008678.1:0-63458 GCA_004027025.1 Myocastor coypus
AAAATCACATGATCATCTCAATTGATGCCGAAAAGGCCTTTGACAAAGTGCAACACTCATTCATGTTCAAAGTCCTACAGAAAATTGGAATAGAGGGCCTCTACCTCAACCTGATAAAAGCCATCTACAACAATCCAACAGCTAGCATAATTCTAAATGGGGAAAAACTGAAGTCTTTTACTCTCCAATCTGGTACAACGCAAGGATGCCCCCTATCGCCACTTCTATTCAATATAGTTCTGAAGTCACTAGCTACAGCCATTAGACAAGAAAGAGAAATAAAAGGAATATGAATAGGTAAAGAAGTAAAACTTTCATTATTTGCAGATGACATGATAATCTACTTAGAAGACCCAAAGAACTCCAGCAGAAAGCTACTGGAATTAATACACAAATTCAGTAACATACCAGGTTACAAAGTCAACACACAAAAGTCAGTGGCATTCCTCTACACAGATCACAAACACACTGAGAGACAAATTAGAGAAACAGTACCTTTTATGATAGCACCGAAGAAAATGAAATACTTAGGAATTAACATAACTAAGGAAGTAAAAGACCTTTTCAATCAAAACTATAGTACTCTGAAAAAAGAGATCTTAGAAGATCTCAGGAAATGGAAAGATATTCCCTGCTCCTGAATAGGAAGAACCAACATTATGAAGATGGCCATACTCCCTAAATTGTTGTACAGATTTAATGCAATTCTTATCCAAATACCACCGACATACCTCACAGAGCTGGAAAAGTCACTACAAAAATTTATTTGGAACCAAAAAAGACCCAGAATTGCAAAGACAATTCTCGGCAATAAAGGTACGGCAGGACCCATTACAATTCCTGACCTAAAATTATACTACAAAGCTACAGTCATAAAATCAGCATGGTATTGGCAAAAGAATAGACCTGAAGATCAACGGAATAGACTAAAGGATGCAGAAGCAAATGCAGGCACACTCAGCCACCTTATATTTGACAAAGGGGCCCAACATGTGTACTGGAAGAAAGACAGCCTCTTTAACAAATGGTGCTGGAAAAATTGGCTCTCTACATGCCGAAAACTAAATCTTGACCCTAGTCTGTCACCATGCACGAAAATAAAGTCAAAATGGATTAAAGACCTAAATATTAAAAATGAAACATTAAATCTCCTGGAAGAGAAAGTGGGAGAAAATCTTGAAGACATCGGAGTAGGCAAAGAGTTCATGGACGGAAATTAAATTGCACGTTTAACACTTGAAAGCATCAACAATGGGGACCTCCTCCGGCTAAGAAATTTCTGCATGTCAAAGGAAATCACTAACAAAGTGAAAAGACGACCCACAAATTTCGAAAAGATTTTAACTAACAAGTACTCAGACAAAGGTCTTCTATCTAGAATCTACAAAGAACTAAAAACCATTAGAGTCCCAAAATTCAAAGACCCAATCCAGAAATGGGCATCTGAGATGAACACATACGTCTTAGAGAAAGAAATACAGCAAGCCTACAAATACATGAAGAAATGCTCCTCATTGCTAGCTATTCGTGAAATGCAAATCGAAACAACACTTAGATACCACCTCACCCCAGTAAGGATGGCTATCATAAAGAAATCAACCAGTAACAAATGCTGGAGAGGCTGTGGGGAAAAAGGAACCCTTCTCCACTGCTGGTGGGAATGCAGATTGGTGCAACCATTATGGAAAGCAGGGTGGAGGATCCTTACAAAACTAGAACTGGAAGTTCCATTCAATCCAGCTATCCCCCTACTGGGAATTTTCCCAGAAGAACTGAAAATTTCACACCATAGCGATATCTGTGCAACTATGTTTATAGCAGCCCAATTTGTAATAGCCATATCTTGGAAACAACCAAAATGTCCATCATTTGAAGAATGGTTAAAACAATGTGGTATTTTTATACAATGGAATACTACTCATCCATAAAGAATGATAAGTTTGAAGACTTCATATATAAATGGATGAGCCGGGCGTGGTGGATCATGCCTGTAATCCCAGCACTCGGGAGGCTGAGGCAGGAGGATTGGTGCGAGTTCGAGTCCAGCCTGGGCTACAAAAGTGAGCTCAATGCCAGCCTGAACTGCATCCCGAGACCCTGTCTCAAAAAAAAAAAAAAAAATGGATGTATATTGAACATATACTCATTAGTGAAATTAACCAGACCTATATGTGTAAATATCGCATAGTCTCCCTAATATAAGAACTTTAAAGAAGAAAACAAGAACTTAAGGGCATAACACAGCTGAATGCGTTATGGATTAACCAACGAAGTGACTGGAAGCAGACAAAGCAGAAAACATCAATAGCAAAACCACACACTTATGTACACAGGATGAATCAGATATTGGTCTCAAGAACCTTCAAAAGGGTCAGCTTATTGACTATAGCACAATGTAACGCTAAAACTATGTTTGGAAGACATGTCACTCTTGTCCTTTTGATATGTACTGCTCCTGGTGTAAACTCCGTTACTGTCACTCTCTCAAAAGTAGTACTTGGAAATAAGAGACTGGGCCAAAAACCGTATTCTTGACAGGCTACAATTTTGTATTTCCTTGAATTTCCAAATATCTGTGTCAAAATTGTGTAACTGCTTATATCACATTTCATGGAAAGGTATTAGAATATCAACGATGGTCAGAAAATATCATTTCCAAGCTAAGTCAAAGATATTTGATACTCAGAAAGCCAGTGATGATAAGCCCAGTACCTATGTTATAGAGTAATAGTATCACAAAGCTTTTCTGCTGGAGTGTTGAGAATGTAAGTTAACAGACTGAAAATTGGAAACAAAGAAGGGCTAATAAGGATAGCCAATATTTTGGCCCTAGCCCTTCAAGGTCAGTAAAGACCCAGGATATAAGAGAACCTATGCTGTAATATCGTATATCTCAGAGATGTCCCAAATTTCCTGGTCAAGGAGATTATGCGACCTCAGAGGAAAGGGATGAATGAACTGCAATGCGTCTAAGGAGAGTCACCCAGGGAAAACCATTCTCTCAGGCTTTCACAGAAAGCAAAATGGCCAAGCAATGGCCGTGACTTGTCCCGAAGGCTGACACTACCCACAGTTCTACAAAGTACTGTCTATGGTCTCAAACTTAATCCTGAGGGTATTTGACCCTGGAAGATACAAAAAAAAGAATGTTTAGTTATACAGTCTTGCTTCGACTTGCCCTTGACCACCCAGCAAAAAAAAAAAAAATCCTTAATTACAATGCATGGAACGCAGAGCTAGATTGGTGAGATGAGCTTTAGGAGGCTTAGATTCAATAGCCTCCAACATCACAAGCTTCACTGGTGGCCCAGTGCAATTTCAAAACCTTTGACTGTGTATGTATCTGCTTCCCCTTAGTCCAAAGAGAAGTGTATTCTTTTCCTTTTTTTTTTTTTAATTTTTCTAAGCAACATCAATAGGCAGGTGGATCATGCCCACACACTGTACTCTGTAGAATGATTGTGAGGACAATACGCAATATGTCAACTTTCAAAGAAAAGAAAGGGGAAAAGAAAAAAAAAAAGTAATGTGGATTTAGAAAGGTTAATGTTTTATTGTTTGATCAATCTTATATACCTATATGTATTAATCTAAACTGATCTGATGATGAAAATATGTAATATAACCATTGTTAAATTTAAACAATAAAAAAATTGAAACAAAAAAATAAAATAAAATTATGGCTTCAATTTTGTATTTATTAAAATCTATCGAGTGATGCACTCATTCTGCGAACAGCCTACTGCTGTGTTCTAAAGCTCATCACTTGAGGATGTGGTGAAATGTCTGATTCTGTTGAACACCAACATCATCTCCTAAACCATATAAAAAAGAAATACATAACATTCAAAAATGGATGTGCCTTTTTCCTGTTGGAGTTTATTCGTCAACCTATAGTTCTGCATTTCAGACTCTAGAGACAACGTAAAAGACTAGTTTCACTCTCTTTTATGTGCGGTGGTATTAGCAGAAAATTTTACTATTTTGGTAAGGTTGGAGATACTTGAAAAATATAGCTTAAAGATCTCCTATATAATTTGTCCATTACATTTATATTTCAGTGTTTTATACCCAGTAACAGGTGCTTCTCAATCCAAAAATACATAAAGATGCTTTATGTGTTTTATCTTCTTCAGTCATAGATTTGCTGAGGAAATAGTTATCGCAGACAAGAAGAAAATGAAGAGCCACTATATATATTCATAATATATCCATGTGCATATTGTATATACATGTATATTTTATTGTCATATTTTCTTTTGAACTTTCAATTCTAAAAGGCAATAACTGTGCTTATCTTTTTTGCCTTCCTGGTGACAGTGCTCTCTGAAAACAATGTACAACAATTCCTGTGTTCCTCTCAGCAGAGGGGAAACTACATGAAACACACTTATTGCATTATGCTAATAAGCAAAAAGGCACCAACAGAAAAAAAAAAATAAAAGTCCTCCCTCCCACAGGTAATGTTATCACCTCTGTGGTAAAAATATGAATTTCCTTTTCTTTTCCCCTCCTGCATTCCTTCATAAAGAGAGAGTGCCTTAATGTGATTAGCAATTTTAGGCAAATAAATTACAGCGAATTTCTCAGCCTTTATCATCTTACTTTCCAGGAATGGAATTTTAAAAAAAAACTTTAAAAAATGAATTTCTCCTTGTTTCTTTTAAGGCCACTGTTTTGCTCACATCCACATGTGCTTTTGACTTGGTCATAATCCTGTTCAGAGCTGTGTTTTAGCACCAGAGTCGAGGTGAGATATATGCTTTTCAAAATGGTCATAGTGATGTCACAGGATACCTGTCAATCCAGACCAGGACTCTAGTCATCCTGGCACACAAGTGTAGTTAGGGACCTTTCCATCTGCCTGTGCCCACCGGATCTCAGCTGCCCCAGCGTGCAAGTGTAGCTGGGAACTTTTCACCTGCTCCCATCCACCCGACACTTCCCCTGCTGGAGCCCAGCAAAAGGTGTTTCGAGGTACTTTTGCAGACCCCAGGCCCAGCATCTCCTGGGGAACACTGCAGCAAATTTCCCTGCAGAGAGGATGGGTTCAGACCCTCCAAGCTAATCCAGGAGCTGAATAACTTGAGAAAGGAGTACAATGGGTTCATTTCCACAGCAGCAGAAGCAAGGAGCAGAGCGCAGCAGCAAGACTCAGTGAGTTCCAACCTAGTTGATCTGGACCTGAATTTCAGTAAATGCTAACTTCATAACAGTACCAAAGCTCTACACCAAAGGACAAAGGACAGTGGTATACAAAATGACAAAGAACAGGAGCAAGATGCAATCTCAGACCCCATGCCCATATAGAATAAATGCAGGAGGCACTAACATAGAAGAAACTGTGAATCACACAGCTGAAACCTCGCTATTAATAGCATCTGAAATAAAGAAAAAAATGCAGATATATATATATATATATAGAGAGAGAGAGAGAGAGAGAAAAGCAGATCAGAAATAACCTCTGAAATAAAAAAAAGAAATGTATGAAGTAATGGCGTCTGAAATAAAAAAATGTAGAAAAGTATGATTCAACATCTGCAAGACTATGTAAAGATGAACAAGGTGAGATTAATAGGCATCAACCAGAAAGGAGTCAGTAAACGATATAAAAAAATATGAGCAGAAGTAATACAGAGAGCTTCCCAAATATGAGAAAACAACATATTAAAGTAACTAAGGCATACAGAACTACAAATAACATGAACACTACTAAAAACACATCCAGAAATATTATAGTTTAGTTTCCAGTTATCCAGAAGAACAATATAGTAAAATCCACCAGAGAAAAGAAGTAGATTACATTTAAAGGAAAACCCATCGGAATAATGGCAGATTTTTCTGCACAAACTATGTAGTTAAAAAGAGCATGGAGCAGAGCGCTTCAAGTCCTCCATGAAAACAAATTCCAGCCCAGACTGCTATGCCCTGCAAAAATGTCTTTCAGATTCGATGGAGAAGTGAAATACTCCCATGACAAAGAACTAAAGAAATTCGTTATGACCAAGCCAAGCCAACAGAGACTACTAGAAGATATGTTAGAGGGGGACCAAAATGATCCAAACTCCATGAACAAGAACAGAAAGAACCCACCAAATATGGCAACCAGTTAAATCCAGGGCGAAAAGGGGAAAACAATAGTAGGTAGAAAGCATATCAAATGTAAATTAATACTTTTCAATCATAGTCATTCTTGTGAATGGGCTTAATTCCCCAATACAAAATATAGACTGGCCCAGTGGATTAAGAAGCAAAATCCAAAAATATGCTGTATACAAGAAACACACCTAACTCAGAAAGAAATTCATAGGCTTACAGTCAAAGGTACAAGACAATTTGACATGCCCAAGCACCTCAGAAGAAACAGGGATAGCAATCCTGTTTGCGGATAGCCAGAACTTCAAACCAAGATTGATCAAACAAAATAAGAATGGTCACTATATACTGGTAAGGGAAAAAAATCAAGACAAAGTGATAATACTCAGAAATATGTACACAATCAACATGGGAGCACTGAGCTATATAAGACAAATCACTATAGTTGAAAAATATAATATCGAATATCACAACGTTAACAGGACACCCTAACATCCCTTTGTCCCAAAAAGATAGGTCAAGAGAACAAAAAGTTAGGAAAGAAGTAGCAGAACTGAACCAGAACTTTGAGCAACTGTAATCACGCGACAGATATAGAATTATCCAAGCAACCATTATGAATACACATTTTTTCAGCTGCACATAAAACATTTCTTATAATACTGCACATACTAATCCATAGACCATGCTTAAGTATATGCAAGAAAACAGAAATTATCCCATGCATATTATCTGACCAAAGTGTGTTGAGACTGGAAATAAATTACAAAAGAAAGCACAAAAAAAAAAAAAAAGAAATACGTGGAAATTAAACAACACCCTCCTCGACAATCAATGGGTTGCAGAAGAAATTAAAGAATATCTATAATTTAATGAAAATTCAAACACAACCTTCTGGAATTTATGGGATAAAATGAAAGGAGTTCTTAGAGGGAAATTTATAACTTTGAACTCACACTTTTAGAAAACAGAGTGGGAAGAAATAAATTCACTAATACTGCAACAAAATCATTCAGAAAAAGAATAGCAAACCAAACCCGAAGACCAAAGATGCTAGAAAATTATAAAGATTAGAGCAGAAATTAATTCAATCAAGACAAAGAAAACAATAAAAAGATTTAATGAACCAAAAAGCTGTTTTTTGAAAGACTAAACAAAACTGATAAGACCCTAGGTAACTTAATCCAAAAGAAGAAATAAAAAACTCAAATTCAACTAATAAGGAATGAAAAGGGTGACATTAACACAGACCTAGTGGAGATCCAGGAGATCATTAACAGCTACTTTGACAATCTATACTCTCAGAGAATTGAAAACACAGATGAAATGGACAGATTCCTAGAAAGGTATAATTTACAAAAAATAATCAAGAATATATATAAACTCTCAACTCAATAATATCCAATGAAATACAAAATGTGATAAAAAGAAATCCTACTGACAAAGAGAAGTCCAGGACTTGATGAATTCACAACTGAATTCTACAAGAAATTTACAGAGGATATAATACTAATACTCCTCAGACTCTTCAATGAAATTGAAAAGGAAATAATCCTCCCAAAAAATTCCTAAAGGCAATTATTTTACTGAAACCAAAACTAGAGAAAGATGCAACTAAAAAAGAGAACTACCATTCTCTCTCATGAACATAGATGCAAAAATCCTCACTAAAATCTGAGCAAATAGAGTACAACAAATCATTAAGAAGATTATTCATCATTCCTAGTAGTATTCATCCCAAAAATGCAAGGATGGTTCAACATACACAAATCTATAAATATAATTACACTATTTCAATAGAGCCAAAACACAAAAGCACATGATTATCTCAAATGATGCAGAAAAGTCTTTTGACAAAGTCTAGAACTTTTTCATGCTCAATATTCTACAGAATATTGGAATAGATGGCCTCTACCTCAATTTCATGAAAGCTATCTATGCCAAGCCAATAGCTAACATAATTCTGAATGGGGAAAACCTGAAGTCTTTTATTCTCAGATTTGTTACAAGACAAATTGTAACAGTTATCACCACTCCTATTCAACATAGTTCAGGAATAATTAGTCACAGCCGTTAAACAAGAGAAAAATAAAAGGAATAAGAATAGGTAAAGAAGAAGTTAAACTATCACTATTTGAAAGTCACATGACAGTCTATGTGGAAGACCCAAAAACTCCACCAAGAACTTATTAGAATTAATATGCAAATTCAGAAGCATAGAAGGATACAAAATCAACACACAAATTCAATAACATTCCTCTACACAGACAATAAACACACTGAGAGAGAAATTAGAGAAAGAATAACTTTACCAATGACACCCCAGAAAATGAAATACTTAGGAATTAACCTAACTAAAGAAGTAAAAGATTTATTCAATGAAAACGACAGTACTCTGAAAAAAGAGGTTGTAGAGGATTTCAGAAAATGCAAAGATATTTCCTGCTCGTGGACAGGAAGAACCAATATTGTGAAGATGGCCATACTCCCTACCTTGTTATACAGATTTAATTCAATCCCTATGAAAATACCATCAACATACCTCACAGACCTGGAGAAATCATTTCCAAAATTTATTTGGAATCAAAGAAGACCTCAAATTGCAAAGACAATCCTGGGCAGTAAAGAAAAGACAGGAGGTATTACAATTCCTGAGCTAAAGATATAGTACAAAGCTACAGTAATAAAATCAGCATGTTATTGGCCCCAAAGTAGACGTGATGATGAGTGGAATAGATTCAAAGATGTAGAAACAAACACAAACACACTCAGCCACCTTATTTTTGACAAAGGGGCCAAACATTTTTTACTGGAATAAAGATTGCCTCTTTAAAAAATGGTGCTGGAAAAAAATGGTTCTCTACATGCTGAAAACTAAAACTTCACCCAGTTCTATCACCATGCATTAAACTAAAGTCAAAATGTATTAAAGATCTAAATATTAAAACAGAATCTTTAAGTCTCCTGGAAGAGAAAGTGAGAGGAAATCTTGAAGACATCCGGGTAGGCGAAGAATTCATGGACAAAAATCAAAACGCACATTTGACACTTGAACGGAACAAAAACTGGGACTTTCTCTTGCTGAGAAGTTTTTGCACGTCAAAAGAAATTACCAACAAACTTAAAAGACAACACAAATTTAGAAAAAAAAAAAACCTAATAAATATTCAGACGAGCAGGGCATGGTGGCCCATTCCTGTTATCACAGCACTTGGGAGGCTGAGGCAGGAGGATCGGTTTGAATTCGAGACCAGCCAATGCTATGAAGGTGAGCAGAAGGCCGACCTGAACTACATACCAAAACCCTGACTCTAAAAGAGAGAATAAAATAAAATATTCAGACAAAGATCTTCTATCTAGAATTTATAAAGAATTTAAAAATATTAGAGTCCCAAAATTCAAAGTCCCAATCCAGGAATGGACATCTGAGATGAACACACACTTCTGAGAGGAATTCAACAACCCTATAAATACATAAAGAAAGGCTCCACATCGCTAGTCATTTGTGAAGTGCAAATTAAAACAACACTTAGATACCATCTAATTCTAGAAAGAATAGCTATCATCAAGAAATCAACCACCATCAAATTTTGGAAAGGCTGTGGGGAAAAAGGCACACTTCTCCACTGTTGGTGGAAATGCAGATCGGTGCAACGATTATGGAGAGCAGTGTGCAGAATCAGTAAAAAACTAGAACTGGAAATCCCATTCAATCCAGCTATCCCCCTACTGGGAATTTTCTCAGAAGAACTGAAAAAATCCTGTCATCATGATATCTGTGCACCTATGTTTATAGCAGCACAATTTGTGATAGCCAAATGTTGGAAAAAACCAATATGCCCAACAGTTGAAGAATAGTTGAAAAAGATGTGGTATTTTTATACAGCAGACTATTACTCAGCTATGAAGAATGATAACTAGAAGACTTCATATATAAGTGGATGTATCTTGAGCATGTACTCATAAGTGAAATAAACCAGACCTACATGTGTAAATATCATATAGTCGCCCTAGTGTAAGATCTCTAAAGAAGAAACAAAATTGGAAAGGCGTAACACAGCTCAATGGAAAATCAAGAACTTAGGGCTAAATAATGAAGAGACAGCAAGCAGAATAGATAGGAAACTTGGCAGGAGCAAAACCATGTACTTATATACACAGGATGAATTAGGCAATGGTCCAAAGAATCTCCAACAGGTTTTTCACATTGAGGATAGCAATGCCTAACACTAAAACTATGCTTGGAATCACTGCTTATGTTGTTTCATCAGTTTTATATGCTTATAATTTATAACCTAGACAACTACTTTGGAGATAATATACAACATATTTACCATTGTTAATTTCCTGTTCTCTTTTTTGAAATTCTTGTATCATTGTTTTTCTCTTTAAAATAATAAAAAAAGAGTTGTATTGGAAAATAAGATTAAATAGGTTTAATCCAATACATTGCCAATTACATTTTGTAAAGATCACATGCCTTTTGGAGGCTTGGCTTATTGCTTTCCTCAGCAGATATCCAATGCTCGGCATCTTCAGCAGTACACTTTCAGCTGTGCTTTGCTGGTGTCACACACTGGCTTCTCCAGGCACACAGCCTAGCTGCTGTATCATTCCTCTAAATCTGATTGCAAGATTCCTTAACTACACAGACCCCCCCCTTTTTTCTATAGACCTGTAGAATAAGCGCCATGTGTATGGTGGCAAAGTCTACCATTGACTCTAGCAGCAAGACAGTCCCCTTGGACTATGGCTACAGATGCCTGTCAGTCACTGGAGCTTTAAGCATGATGAAATGAACATTAGGAAGCCAATTTTCTGAGTGGCCCTTCCTGGAGCATGGTGTGTTGGGGTTCTTTTCTTAAAGCACTATATTTTACTTTTGCACCTTTGAACAGGAGAAGTATAGTTGCTGATTCATGAGATGCCCTTGAGACTTCTTTCCTGTTGTTCAAAGTACTTAGCTTATACTTAATTCTGACATGTTCAGCAATCATATTCTCAGAAGCATCAAAATTATAGACACTTCCCTTCTAGAAAAAGTGAAAACTTTTTAGGTTTTGAATTTCTGATTCTCACAGCAAATGATGTGACTTCATTTACAGTACCTCCAAAAAGCACAAGACTGGTTCATTTGACAAACAAATGCAATAGTACTGCAGGATACCAAATAAATGTACAAGGATTAATAGCATCTCAACGCTATTAATTATGAACTTACTTAAAAAGCTATGAGGAAAACAGCATTCCAAATAATATCAAAATACCCATTAAATATTCAAGTATGAGCTTAACTAAGGCAGGAAAAAACCTCGACAATGCAAACTTTATCACCCTTGAAAAGGAAATCAAGGAAGAGACTAGAAAATCAGAAGATGTTCACTATTCTTGGGGAGGAAGAACAAACATAATCAAAAAGGCAGTGCTTCCAAAGCTCATAAACAGATTTAATTGAGTACAGATGAAAATATCAATGTCATTTCTGACACAACTACATAAAAAGTCCTAAAATGAATATGGCCTCTAAAGAGATCCAGATAGCAAAAGTAGTCTTGGCTAACATAAGCAAGCAAATGTCATCACAATCCAAGACGAAGTTATACTGCAAAGCTACAGTGAGTAACAGCTTATATAAGTAACAAATGAAAAGGTAGGTGGATCATGGAACAGAAGAGAAGATTCAAAAATAGCCCTAGGTACATGCAGCTATTTGATTTTACCAATAATAGATGATAGATGATAAATAGATAGACAGACAGACAGACAGACAGACAGACAGACAGACAGACAGACAGATAGATAGATAGATAGATAGAACAAGCCAAAAGCATTCACGGGAGGAAAGACAGCCACTCTAATAAATGGTGCTGGAAATATTGGATATCCATTCACAGAAGACTGAGTTCAAACCAATCTTACGGCGTGCCAAACTAAAATCAAAAAGGATTACATATCTACATGTTAAAAGTGAACCACTTGGAGACCTGGGAGATAGCTCACTAAAATAAGCACTTGCCTAGTAAGTGCAAGGTCCTGAGTTCAATCCCTGGTTCTGGAAAAAAAAAAAAAAAAAAAAAAAACCTAAACCACTTCATCTGCTAGAAGATAAAATAGGTACCATTTTTAAAGACATAGGTATGGGAAACAACTTTATAAACACATCTCCAGTGACACAAGAAATAATACTGAGAATCACAAATAGGATCAGGTCAAATTAAAAGACTTCTGATTAAAAGACTTCTGCTTAGTAAAGGAAACAACCAATAGAGTGTAAAGATAATCTACAAATTTGGCCATTGGTCTACAAACAGAGAGCTATCATCAAGAACATGTAAGGAACTCAAATAGGGGAACATTCCAAAATGAAAGATCTAATAAAAAACAATGGACAATTGAAATGAAAAGGCACTTCTCAGAAGACAAAAAAAATGGCCAATATGTACTTGGAAAAATGTGCATCACTACCAACCATCAGAGAGAGGAAAACTAAGACCATGCTGAATCTCTATTTTACCAAGCGAGAAGCGTCGTGGAAAACTGAATAATAACAAATACTTGCAAGAGTGTTGGGGGAAAAGCAACTATTTTATACTGATAATAGGAATGTCAACCAGAATAATCACTGTGGCATCATTTGGGAGGTTTCTCAAATATTTCCAACAGAAATTCCATTTGACCTATACCTCCCTTATAGGTGTCATCTGAAAAGAATCAAAATGATCACTTTATACAATGCATGCATAGCCATATTTATAGTAGCACAATTTATTCTAGTCACATCTTGGAAATAGCATATATGTCCATCAATAGATACACAGAAAAGGAAAATTACGTTTTACACAATGTAGTACTACACGGCCGTAAATTTGAGCCATTTATAGGTAAACGCATACAACTTGAGAATATAATGTTAAATGAAATAAGTCAGACATATAGCTGAAATATCACAGGGTATATATATATATATATATATATATATATATATATATATTCATATTTTTATATTCATATTTTCGTATATTTGACAGATCAGAAGAGATAAACAGGAAGTATATAGAAATTCAAACAATTCCAATAATTATATGTTCCACATTTCCAAAAGCTTATCTTAATTCATTATAAAGAAAGTTTTGTGGTACTATTTTTTTTTTTTCTGCTAGGAACTTTATCAGCTTATGTCTTGTACTCTGAGTAAGTACTTGGAATTTAATGACACATAATGTATTAATTACTGTTATTGTCTTCTTTTATTAAAAATTTTTGGTTTATTTATTTCACTAAATAAAAGTGTAAAACAGTTATAGTGTATATATTTAAAAGACAAAATCTATATTGAAGGAAGATAATTCCAATATACGTATGACTACTAAGCTACAAAACATTACAAAATTTTCTAGTTTTAGTAGTAAATGCCTACCATGGTCATAATCCCCAGTGAAGATTATTTCCTATGTGAAGGAGAAAATTTAAACCTCGTTTGGGCCTTGAGATTGGTAATTGTGATGCTAGCACAGCTTAACTTAAGCAAGAGTCAGCTAGCAAATTAGAAACACTCTAGTATGTCTGTAATGATTGACATGTAGGTCCACAAACGGAAAAACGAGGATCAATAGAAGATGTGCATGGCACTGACCAATAGAATTGTAGTCTATATAGAATGAAAAGGGAAAGAAGGAAAACATACCTAGGGGGAGTGCTAGTCCTTGCCATTGCACTTGCAGTTTGTTCTCCAGTATCCTCAGCCTTTCTGGGCAGTCTCTTCAAACTTCTGGCACAAGCATACACCAGTGACTACTACAAATTTCCATTTCTTAGGGTTTGGAGTGTTACTGGAATCTCTGCAAATTCTTCCTGGACCTTGCGATTCTGTATATGACTGTTGTGAACCTTCACCTTTTGATTCCATATGTATGTATTTTATAGATTCTACTCTTCTAAAGAATCCTAAGGCAGTCCTATGGTGCAAATCACTGATGATTATATGGGCTTGAGGCTTTCTTTAAAGAACCTGTCCTATTGAATCCAGCTCTCATAGCAGAGGAACAGAAATGCTTCCCCAGGATGGGTAACTAGAAAGAAGCTTAGAGAGTTTAAGAATTTCCTCTCAGCATTTGAAAAGCACAAGGGACTGGGGCTTGTGAAATAACAAATGTAGAGGGGAATTCAGTCTCTAAATAAATAAACAAACAAACAAATAAATAAATAAGTAAATTCTAGCAGAATTATCATGTACAAAACAACATAAAAACCTAGAGGTTTAACAATTTTGCCCATTAGTTGATGGACTAACAGGTTTCCCCAACACTAGGTATATGTTAAAAGCTAATTTAAGAGTTAACTAAGAGTCTATTGGAATGTGAAGATTCTCAAAGCAGACAGATTGCTGACACTGACAAAAGATCTATAAAACGCTGTACATGGTTTCAGGGTAAATTCTCAGAGGATTTGACTGATCTTGTCAGTTACAAAAGTTACTTTTTTTGTTGTATAGGTCTTGCTTTATCTTGGTCTTAACCATCCAATAGAAAAGTCTAACCACAATGTACAAAAAATAAAGCCATATTAATATGCCGAGCTGTAAAAGGCTCAAGTCAGCAGCTTCCAACATTGCCAGTTCTGCTGATAACCCACTACTATTATGAACTATTGGACTATACAGTTACTTTCTCTTAGTTCAATGAGAAGAAAGACTGGTACTAATAGCTTTTAGAAAAGATATCATGGGGCCCAGAGGGATAGCTCACTGATCTAAAGTGCTTGCTTGGCAAAGCTTAGGGGGCTTCAGGGACCACGGTTCGATCCCTGGCACCACATGCTGCACCAGCCCTGCCCTTGGGGCGGGCTGAGCCGGCCATAAAAATGAGTGAATAAACAAATAAAGATTCTGAAACAAGAAAAAAATAAATACAAGAAAAGATATCATATCTGTATCTTGTACTCTGAACAACTACTATGAAGACAACAATATGCAATGTATCAATTATTATAACTGTCCTACTAATGTGTTTTAAAACTGTCTCATTGTTATTTCTTTTTCATTAAAATTAATAAAATTTAAAAAGAGTCTACTGGAATAATATTCAAGTTTCAGAGATGTAATAGTAATAACCTTCAGAGAACCATGGGCCAGCTGGGAAGTGAAATGTCAGATCACTTGATTTGAAGTTCTCCATAATAGGAAAAATTTTATAATAATCCATTAAACATATCCAAAGGGACAGACATTTAAAAATTTCTGCAAAATGTGAAACACACATACTGTGTGTTTGTGTCACCAACAACAGACAGCTCATACATTTTTATGTTTCTCTCTCTCACTTCTGCATCAAATAGTTGGGAACAGTCAATGAATTTAGAGAAATAGAAAAGAACTAGTCCAAGACACAGGAAAGGAAAACATTGCAGTCTGGACCATAACCAAGCCACAGGGGATGAACTATTTAAAAGAAATAAGAGGGGCCCGGCAGGTTGGCTCAGTGGTCTAAAGCACCTGCTTGGGAAAGCTTAGGTGGCTGCAGGCACAGCGAATCAATCCCAGGCACCACATGCTGCACCAGTCCTGCCCTCAGGGCAGGCTGAGCCAGCCATAAAAATGAGTGAATAAACAAAGGTTCTGAAACAAGAAAAAAATAAATAAATAAATAAAAATAGAAAATTCTTAAAAAAAAAGAAATGAGAATCGTTGAAATTTCAGAGGAAAGCACAGACTAATAAAAGGTTTAAATTTATCAGGCTTAGAGAAATGAATCAATCCATTATCCATTGATTTATTTTGTCATTGGAAACTGTATAAATAAGTGATTGGGCCCATGTTAGATTTATACTAAAATGAGAGAGGAACACAAAGACTCAATAGATGATTTGAAATCCTGTTGTAGGTAGAAGATGGTAAAGAAAAAAATGGATTCCTGATTTTCAGTATGTTAATAAAAATAAAGATTATCATTCATATGTACTGAATATATGTCTGCCAATAAGATGAAGACTACAGTAGCACAAATCAAGCAAACTACAATATAAGGTGGTTCAATGGGCCAGTAAAGGAAATAATCTTTCAGAGATTTCAATCTCATTTATAAGAGAAATGCAGAGGAAAATGAATGGATGCCATGTATGTTTCCTGTGTAATCATATCTCCTAAAGTAGAGAAAAGGCTTGCTACGAAATGGAAGGGAACTGAAAAATTTAAGTGGAGGCTGAATACACATCCTCTTCTGATTGCCTTAAAGAGTACTGAGTTTATGTTAAATGTATCAGGGTAATTGAGGAGATTTCTCAACTTTAAACTGCAAAACATGTTTTTATGTGCAATTTCAAAAGATTTTTAGCTATTAGTATAAACAATACATGACATCCACTTATAAAATGATGTTACATTTTCTAGGATTGACATTTGATAGACAGGGACAGCTACCAGGGAAAAGACTGCCAAATATGTAAATTGTGTCTGGGCCTACTGCAGAGAAATGGAAAAATAAAGTAATAAGCACCTTGAAAGAAAAAAATTTACTCTACTCATTTTTAACATCTAAGATCTTTTATCAAGGCAAATAACAAAATCCCCCGGAAGGTTAAATGTCTTGAGGCTGAAGGGAGTAAAGGGAGAGTTTATACTATTGAACTAAGAACAAGAGACTGTAGTAGGCAAAGGAGAAACTGGTTCAAGCCCAGCAGGCGATTCGAACTGGCAGCCTAACCAGATACTTGGAGAAGGCCCAGAAGGTCTAGGAACTGACCCCTCACTGCAGTTATTCACAGCCTTAAGTACTTGTTTAGACAGCACGTATCCTGAAAGTCTTACCTTCAAGGCGAGGTACCTGTCAAGAGCAGAATCACTATGAAACATTTAATTTTGTGTACATATTCCTTATTGACCCTGAGGATAGCCTTTTATAAGAGCACTACAGAAACAATGTCTTTTATATGGGAAATATCACAATTCTCTCACTGTTGCTTTTTCTCATTTCCAGAAACAAGACAAACAAATTATATTAGGTTGCTCTTATAGCCTTTCTGACTAATTTCACAGGATTATGTCTGATAATATGAATAATTAATTTGAAGATAACAAACTGCAGCATAAAAATCATTGTTGAATTCCTATTATTTTGCTCAGTATAATTCTATATCATTTTTAAATATTTCCTATGTTTTTATTGTTTTTTTTTTTTTTAATTTTGTACTGGGTCTCACTATGCAGCTTTGACTCATAGTGATCCTCCTGTTTCAGTCACTCCAGTGCTGGGATTACAGGCATGTACCACTACAACCCCTTTAGGTGGTCTGCTCTACACCTGGACCAACATGACATAATACCTAGGATTGAACTCACTGCTCAGACAGATGTTAGACTGGTGAGCTATCTCCGTAGCCCTACTGTCATTTATTCTCTTTGAAAAATTAAAAAAAAAATAGATCATGACATTTTAAAATAAAGAATGTAAACAATGATACTGAACTTTTTATGAATTTTAATCACAAAGTCAATCAATAAATAAAAAATAAAATCCAATGAAAAGAAAGTTCTTTAGTACATGATAACAAAATGGTTGTATTTCCACTATGATCAAATTTGAGTGATTTAATTTACATGTTAGACCTGAAGTAATTCCAGCAGTTTTCCTTGAAAAATTGTAAAATCTCTACAATAAATGTATCACTGCTTTTGTTAAGTCAAAACTAGTTATCGATTCCACTTCAGACAATGACTGCTTTTATCGCTTGAATCTACTTCTACTGACACCAGCTGAAATTCCTGGGGAAAAGAGAAAAGGAAAAATAAATAAATAAATAAATAAATAAATAAATAAATAAATGCGATGAAACATTTGTCTGAAGGCACTGGAGATCTATCAAGGCAGTGTGTTCTCCTAGAATAAAAAGAAGTGAAACAAGAACATGAAACTCAAAGCTGTGGCTGCTTTTTTCCTTGTAGCAATGACAAAGTCTAAAATGAAAGTGTCAGTATAAGGTCCAAAAAACAAGCAGACTCACAAAGGCTGGGGGGAAGAATGGAGTTCACGGGATGCTGAGGACAAGAAGTTTGGCAAAATAGCTGCAGTTACTCTTGGGCTCTAAATACCACATCCTAAAAGTGAAAAACACAAGAATAGCCTTCCAAAGAAATAATGCTCAACTTTCACTCTTTTTTGCCTTAAGAATGACTATGTGCCAAAAGTAAAATAAATTATGTCGGAAGAAGACAAAGTCATGCAGTCTTAGTTGTTTTTGACTAAATGTCATACTCTGTGGTCATTACTTTTAAAAGTTAACAAAGAAAAAAAAAGACATCAGAAAGAAGTTAATCATAATTTCTATCAGCATTTGCTTTATGATTGGTGGATTATTTTTATCATTACTTTTGGTACTGAGGACTGAACATAGTGCCTTTATACTGAAGTATTTCCTCAGCCCCTCAGCTAGTTAATATGTATATCTTATAGATAGATAGATGATAGATAGATTGCTAAACTGCACAGGCTGGAATAGAACCTGTAATCTTCCTGGCTGAACCTCTCAGACTGGTGGGATTGCAAGTGTGTGCCACGTCAGCGGGCTGATGAATGCTCTTCAATATCTTCTATATATTGTGCTCATCTGGGTGTCTCGTTTGGTATAATGTCTAATCAAGTCATTTACATATTTTGAATTAGATTTGTTTATGTTGTTTGTTCAAATGTTTCATTTTTTATGTGTGTTTGTGTTTCGCATTTTCCGTATTTGTGACAGAGTCTACAGGGTTTCATTACACAGATTTGTAGAGATTCTCCTGTTTTTTGGCTCCCAAAGTGCTGGGATTATAGGCAGACTACCATACCAAGTCTCAAACACCATCTCAGGATGCCCTGTGAGTGGGGCCGGCACAGAACACTGGGGATCAAACCCTAATCCGCTGAGCTATCAGGTCAGCCCTAAAGTTTCATGTTTTGGAGTTCTTCCTCCTCCTCTTCCTCTTCTCCTTCTTCTTCTTGGAATTGAACTCAGGCAAACACTATGCTGCTGAGCTATGTCCCTTGTTCAAAGCTTAACTCTTTAAAGCAAAATGTGGTTTATAAGTATGCTTTGCCATTCCATAGGTTGCCTTTTAAGTCGGGTTCAAGGAAACTTTGTATCTTATTATAATCTGATATAGCTATCTTTTTGCTGCCTATGATTTCATGTCACTATCAGTAAATCATTGTCTAATGTCCATAAGCTTCTTCTTTGTAATGTATTATCTTTTTTTTTTTTTTTTTTTTCTCATACCGGGATTCAAACTCACAACCTTGCACTTGCCAGGCAGGCACTTGTGCCATGGAGCTATCTCCCGTGCCCCTTGTATTATCTCTTTTGGAATGTTAGAATTTCTGTGATTAGTGTTGTCTTTGATGTACTTTGATTTCATTTTGTGTGTGTATGCCTGTATGATGTAAGTGTGGAGTGCATTTCTTGCACATGGACCATCCAGATTTAACCACACCATTTGTTGAAGAAACTCTTCTTTCCCTTTTGATGAACTCTTGGTAGTTCTGGCCAAGATCAGTCATCCATACTTTTTGAGATTACCTTGAGTCTGTTGGATTGCATGCCTGCAACTGTATAAGCATTTTATGGTGTTAATTTCCATGTCACTGTAATATTTTTAAATCAAAACATGTGAGACCTCCAGTTCTGTTGTTCTTTATCAAAATTCCTTTAATAATTTGAAACCTTTTGTGGCTCTGTAGGAATGTTAGGGCCATTTTCCTGTTCTATAAGAAAAAAAAAAGTCTTTGCCTTTGTGGAGGACAGCCATGTCACCCTGCTCCACACCCAAGTGTGACTGTGGCTTCTTATGACCACTTGAGCTGCGTAGAGGTGACTTCTGTAAATTGGCTTTCAGTTTATTTACTGAGTCTGGCCAAGGCTGTGTGTGTATCTTTATAAAAGCAGCAGGCTGATCCTAGACTGACAATGTTTATTCTTCAGGGCTATGGTTGAGTTCATACAGAGGAGCTGTGTTACCATAGGGTTAAGATATTAGATAATATCTCTACTGGGGCCTGCATGAATCCAGAGGAAAATTTCTTCGCATAGGTGGTTACAAAGCAGGTTATTTGTTTTCTGTAACTTAAATCTGGCTTTTTCTGTCCCTTGTTTGAATGCTCTATTCCCTCCATTACAAGCCAGGCCTAATTTCACTGCCTTTCTAGCACACCCAGCAGCAATCCCTTTACCATTTTCCTCAATGAATAAATGCCAGCATTCTAGGCTCCTCATGGCCTTTTGTTTTTGGAGAAAAACATGATCCAGGTCCATTGGTTTCCTGTTCTTTCTTTCACCAGAAGTAACAGTGAGTAGGAGATCAGAATGTACTTCAGGGGTCTCCAATATGCCACTTAAATGTTCATAGAGGCATCTTTGAATATACTGACATCTTTGAAATTCATGGACATTTTAACAATGTTTAGTCTTTAAATACATAAACAGAATGTCTTTGAAATATTTATGACTTAGTTGATTTCTTTCAAAGTTTTGCAGACTCTAATATTGCAATGAAAGCTAATACTAAGAATCAAAAGAAAATGATGGTGTTGTGGTTTGTACATAGGTTTCCCTCTAAAGCTTCATACAGTCACGGGGCTGCTTCTGGAGTCTGTAAATGATTATTGTGGGTGTGGATGCTGCACCTGCTGTTGAACAGGTAATTTGCATTACAATGTAAGGAGAGGCAAGAGGCTGCTGCTGCTCCCTTTGTTCTCTGCTCTTTGCTTTCTCTATGAAAAATTGTTCTCTGCAATGTTCCTCTCTGCCTTAGAGCTAGCTGAGTATAGACTGAAACCTCCAGTAATTGTGAGGTAAATAAACCTTCCCTTTATTCATTTTGAGTGTTGGCTATTTATCCCAGCAAGGAAAGAAGAGTAACTGAGATAGAAGTTGAGCAAGAATGTATGTAAAGAAATTGTAACGTTTGTATGCTCTTGGTGAGAATATAAAGATTGAGCAGCTTTTCCTAAAAAAATTGAAAATATACTGCCATAAGATTCAGGAATCCAACTGCTCATTATATAGCCTAAAGAATTAAAGTCAGAATCCAGAAGAATCATCTGTACTTCTATATTTGCTGTGTAGTTATGTACAGAAGCTAAAATGTTGAATAATGTGAATGACCATTGGTAAGTGAATGGAGAAGGAAAATATGTCAAATGTATGAGAAGATTACTCAGCTTGCCATCTGTGACAACACGGATAAATGTGGACTGCAGTATCCTAAGTGAAATCAATCAGTCACAAAAGAACAAACGCTAAGTGATTGACTTTGCAGCATCCATCTAAAATAATCAGGTTCAAGGACTGCAATAGTGGTTGTCTTGGAGAAGAGGAGGTAAATCTAACAAACTAAGAAGTTCCTGTTTAATTTCATTCATTGTAAAATCAATACAGAAATAAATCTATTGTATTAAAAATTAAACTGCCATTACCTATGTAAGGAAAGCAAAGAGATATACTTTAAAGATACTTTGGGGACCTTCTTTTTGTGAGCTTACTGTTTTAAAATATCTTAAGTCATTACATCGGCATGAAATTTGATAATGTATTCATGTGTAATTATGTTGTATGTTCCTTTATGTGCATATTTTTTCACTTAAAAATTAATTGAATTTTTTGACAGAGAAAAGATCATATGTAAATATATATGCATATATACGTATAATCAGTTATAAGATACATGCTGAAATCTCCTATTAAAATTAAATAGGTTAATAGGTTAAACTAATATCTTAAGAAATAAAATTACCTGCATGGCCTTAGTAATGCTTAGAAATATGAACAGAGGAATGACATAGTGTTATAAATATACCATTGGTAAATATCATAGGCCAGATTTCTTCTTTGGTTTGGTATGTACAGAGATTTAACTTAACCTTCATAAAATTTGTGTTCTGTGAGGGCACATGAGCATGTGGCAGTGTTACTACAAAACAGGACTACATATTTTACTCAATTAAAAAGACATCACAGAAAATTTCCAAAATACATCGTGAAATATTTGAGTGGGCTTGTAGGGTTAGCTTAGTTGTCTAAAGCGCCTGCTTAAGCAAACTCAGTCAGGTACAGGGGACGAGGTTCAATCCCAAGTATGACAGGCTGAACAAGGCCTGCCCTTAGGGCAGCTTGAGCCAGCCAGAACAAAAAGAATCGTTCTGATATTTGAAAATACTTTCTATTATGTCTATTACTTAAAGGGATCATTAAATATTATAAAAATAAAGTAGTAGCATTTATATAAGTTTCTAATCAATTTTTTTCCTTTTATTAAATTCTTAGAGTATTTTTTGCATAAAATAAATCTTCACACTTCTCTGCAATTTTTTTTAACAATTAAGGCTATTGATAAAAATCATATCTTGAAGTGAACACCTTCTACCTTAAGAAGAATTCAGAAAATGGAAAGATGTTCTTTGTTCCTGTATGTTGCTTAAATGTTTTGAAGAAATCTCTTCATTAAACTAGATTTAAATTGCCACTTTCATTGCTGGCCAAATAGCCCAGTGGACTAAAGTGTCTGCAAGCAGGCGCAGGGGCAGGAGGTTCAATGCGCAGGCCTGCTGTGCTGACCCTGCCCCCAGGGCACGCTGAAATGGCAATTGAGCCTGGGTTTGAGAGCTTTTGAGAGGCTGTAAGCAGGCAGATCATTATGACTCCAACCTTGTAGTGAGACCCTGAACACCCTGTAGACCCTTCCCTAAAAATACGAATAAATAAATAAACAAACAAACAAAATAAAATAATACTACTTTCCCTTTTTTTCCCTTTTAGAGTTACTTTCCACCTTGTGAAAAATTTCCTTCTTATGCATATAATTGCAATATTGCAGTGATCCATAGCTATTTGTTGCTGCTGGTAGTAAGCTCCCGGTGGAGATTTCC
Source organism: Myocastor coypus (assembly GCA_004027025.1). NCBI lineage: Eukaryota > Metazoa > Chordata > Mammalia > Rodentia > Myocastoridae > Myocastor > Myocastor coypus. The sequence goes on from PVJA010008678.1 coordinate 22,986, forward strand.
TCTCTTCATTCCTGTTGCGTCTGAGCTTGCAGCACATGGCTCTGACTCAGTGGCAAGAAATCAACTAGTGCAGGACCCTCTCTAATACTATTATCATCTAGAGAATACCTGGGTGACTTTGTTCTTTTATCTTTTCAGTATTTTTTTTTAACAAGGAACTGGACTCAACCCCTTGCGTTTGCTAGGCAAGCACTTATTCTTCTGGGCTATCTCCCCATCCCCCTTTTCAGTAAATCTTGAATAAATTAATTCACAGAGCTTTCAGTTTGCTGAATGGCATTACTAAACAGGTGAAAGCCAGTGCTCAGGAATCTGGTAGCCTTGCTACGTTGTGCAAACTTGCAAAGCACCAGAAAGTTATTGTTTTTGTTTCCCCACATGTAAAATTGGAATGATGACAGGTATCCACACTCTGAAGCGATTAGGGGCAGCATGTGTCTATGTTAAATGGACAGCAGTGCCTGGTACCTTGCAAGTATCCATGTTTATTTAGTAAAGTGATTACCTCTAATTTAAGATGTAATTTCTCTCCCTTGTAAATATCTGTCACTGTTCTAATATACAGAGTCTGTCAAAAATGTCTTCTTGTAGTAACATAGAGATAAGATTGAAGACCAGTTGGTGTCCCTAGAAGGGATGAATTATGGACAGAACCCAGGGAGGCCTGCCTTCCTTTGCTCAGGAGTCTCGGAAAGCTGAGGCCTGAAGCTTCAGGTGGCAGCTCCTCCTGCGGGTGCCCTGTCCTTGAATTATAGACAGAGCCCAGAGAGGGCTGCCTTCTGTTGCAGGAGATTCCCGGAAAGCTGAGGCTCAAGGTTGCAGACGGCGGCTCTTCCCATAGATGCCCTGTTCTTTGTTTATCAGCTAGGTGACACCATTGGTTGCCTCTTCCCCTGGTTAAAGTACTGTTTGTTAGCATTTGCGTGAGCTATGTGTCTGGATATATCTGGAATATGCTGTGTCTATTAAAGTAGTGACATATACTCCTTAGCCTTTTTTTTTTAATGCTAAATAAAAAAGAAGAGCCTTCTGAGGCTCTGGGCTCACTGAGGAAGATAAATCTTGGTGAGTCCTCTGAAGCTATATTCACTGGGTCTTCTTATCATTTCTTTTGGCACCAGACAAAAATAATACAGCATCTACTGAATCAGAAAAAATGCTGGGCATGAAGGCACAGGCCTTTCATCCCCACATTCAGAAGGCTAGGGCAGGAGGATTCTTGCAACTTCGAGAATGGCCTGAACTTGAGCTCAAGGCCAACCTGAACTACATAGTGAGGCCCTTTCTCCAAAATAAAAACACAAAAAATAATAACAGGAAAGGAAGATACTGGGGACTCTCTGTTAAGTACAAGGTCATGAGTTTGAACCCCAGTCCAACCAAAAAAAAAAAAAAAAAAAGGAAGATACTATATTGTTTTCTAACTGATGGTGTATAACCGTATAACCTTCTCAGGCAACACCCTATAGACTCTAGAGGACTTCGTATATCACAGAAAACACACTGCATTGTTATCTGTCAGAGAAGAAACTGAAAATGCAAGTGCAGGAACCTCTGTGACCAAGGTTACTCAGGCAGCAATGTGCCATACTAGTCAACATGTGGAAGCTAGTGTCCTCCTCTTTGATAGCTCTTGTAATTGTAGAGGCCAAGACTAACTTCCATTAACCTCATGGTGTCTCGGTGTACTTAGCATTAAAAATATTTATGCAATTTTTCTTTCCTACACTTCTGGTAGACTCTACATACTAAAGTATGATGAGAGAATAATTTCTAATTTTACTTTTTCCATATTTTATGTGTGATTCCATCAAAATAATCCATCAAAATAATGTGTAATGTTTTGATTTATGTATAGACTTTGTAATGCTTAAATCAGATTGTTTATTTATTTATTTATTTATTCATTTGTTTGTTTATTTATTTATTTTTTGAGGGACTGGGGTTTGAACTCACGGCCTTGCACTTGCCAGGGAGGCACTTGTGCCACAGAGCTATCACCTCAGCCCCTAAATTTATTAATACCAGTAATTAAACACAATATTTATTTATAGTGAAAATTTTGAATTATTTTTTTCTATTTTTATAGAAATAATATACATTATGGTAGTCACCAGACTGTTACTGTATTTCAGAACTTCTTACTCCTATGAAAGTGTGGCATAGTACCCACACTGTGTAGTGAGACCTTGTACCAAATATACAAATGAAATATTTTACATATATATGAAATCCATATAGATCTAGATATTCATATATATTTATATATATTAAAATTAGCACTCTTAGAGTCCATATATAAGCTTTTGAGATTATTCTCTGCCTGAATTTGTTTCATTTCACTTAACATAATCTTTAATCCATGTATCACAAATGTTAGAAAATTTCCTTCCCTTTTGGCTAACAATATTACATTGTAACTCTTTTCTCTTTTTTCTTTCTTTCTTTTCTTTTTTTTCAAAGTTTTGCTTTTATTAGAGATAAGAAAAGGAGGGAAGAGAGCTGATCTCTGCAGTATGAGTGCAACAAGTCAAGTATGAAGAGAAGTGTGGACCCCAAAGTAGAGCAGGGAATAGGTGCACAGTGCCTGGGCGTTTAACAGCCCAGTGGTCTCACACTTTCACCTTGATGTCAGAGTTAGGCCATTCTCTGACTGGCATCCGGTTACAGTGCAATTGTTTAAACAGAAGCTCTTCATATCAAATCAACTTACTACAGTAAACAATTTACTTCTTTTGTTGTTTTTCCACAAAGATAAATCACCATATTATCTTTATTTATTATTAATATCTTGCTTAAACTTTTATTGTTTGTTTTTATTTAGGTTTTAACGCTCATTAACTTGCTGGGTATGGTGGTTTATGCCTCTTATCCTGGTACTCTAGAGGCTGAGGCAGGAGGATTGCTGTGAGTTCCAGACCAACAGGGACTACAAAGTGATTCAAGGCCAGCCTGTACTCCACAGTGAAACTCTGTACCAAAATGACAAAAAAAAGTTTCATTCAAAGAAATATATATATGCATATATATTTCTTTTTGTTCTTTTTAAGACAACCTATTTTTTTCTGTTGCCTTTTTCTTTTTTGCTACTTCAAAAACTAGATTCAAAGTAGTGTTTCTCATTAATCTCTATTTTACCAGAATAATAATGTATGTAGAACTTCTACAATGTATGTAATATTTTTTGATGTTCACAAATTAATACACTCTTTTATCTGTCCAAAGAACATTAAGAACAGCCTAACCTGGAAAGTGACACATTTTTACATTACCAAAATAATACTACCTTAGTTATTAAAAGGTTTTTTTTTCTTTTTTAAAATTTTCTAAATAAAAGTGCACAAAATGTATTTTTTCTGTGATTTTCCACCCATTAGCACTATGTTTCGGTAACATGAATAATATTGTGTGAATGGTGGCTTATTTAGTCTCACATTTGTACCTTTTCCGTCTTAAATATGTGTAGATTATTATCAGTGTATATGTTAATTTTGGCATCTATTTTGCTTATTGATTCTGATTTGGGTGATTCTAGAGTTTTGTCTATCAGAAATCATGGCAGTAAATATTTTATAGCTAAATACACCTGTCTGTATGTAATTGTTTGATTATATACTGGGTATCTGAGTATGCACCCAGATTTAACAACGTAATAATGTGTATACAAAAGAAATTGTATGGATTGTTCTTCAAAATGTTTATGCCAATTAAATCCATAGCAGAAAACTTAAATCTACATTCATGTAAATTTTCACTTTGCTTTCATGTTCTTCAAACTTTTGTTGTTCAATTTTGATTTTTGCTTCACTTTAAGTTATCTGGGCATATTTAAATTGCTGCAAACCTATAGTTATCTTTTAATTTTTCTAATATCTAATGGAATTGAACATCATTTAATTTAATTTTTTATTAACTTGTAGCTCAATTACTGATATAATTGCCCTTATACTGAATAAACTATTTGAAAAATTTGACTATACATATATATACAATATTTCTCTTTTATTATGTGTGTGTGTGCGTGTGTGTGTGTGTCTGTTGGGAATTGAAATCATAACTTCACTTTTACAAGCACAACCTGTGCCTTTGAGCTGCACCAGTATAATTTATATTACTATGTTGATTATACATTAGAGAATTGATATTAATTGAATACTTGGCTTTATAAAAGTGTTGTTTGTAATATTATTATACCAAAAACAGATAGAAAAATATATGTAAAATATGTACAGGAAATTTTAAAGACTATGCAATAAAAAATAAAAAATAAAATAATTACTTCTATGACTTAGCAATGTTCTGTACTACCTTGTTTCTATTTTTAAACATAATTATTTTATTTATTAATGTATATGTCCATTTACTAGATATACTAGACATAAAGCTATTATCCAATACTAATTAATAGGTTGGATGCTGTGTAATTTTCCTTCCTTACTGATTTTAGGCCACTGTTACTGGATGTAGCTTATTTCATGCACCTATACTATTTAAAATATTTGTTATTTCAGCTGGCCAGATAACTCAGTACACCAAAGGGCCTGCTTAGGCAGAGTACAGCCTCTGGGGTTAAATCCCTACAGGGTTTGTGGTACCCAACCCTGGGATGCCCTGAGAGGGTGATTGAGACTGGCAGTGTTGGCACACGCCTGTAATCCCAGTGCTTGAGAGGCTGAAAAAAGGAGAATCACGGTGAGTCCAATCTAGGTAGTGAGATCCTGTAGACTCTATACTAAATAATAAAAAAGATGCTTTCTATTTCATCCTACCTATTAACTCATGATGTTAAATGTTAATCATTCAAATAGAAAACCAAAGTATTAGTGATGTTTATATTTTACTTTTATGTCTCTTATAACTGTATCTTCATAAAAAAATCACTACAGAAATAATTTTTTTTAAATTTCAATCATCTATCCAGGTTGTATAATGCAATTTCTTTCAAGAATGGATAATCTGGTTTTGTTTATCACAAAATAAGTAAATTTGAGATGTTTTGCTCCTATACATTCCTATGACTAGGATTATAATGCTGTTGTGTCCCAGCAATTTTTCAGTTCTTTTCTTTTAACATTTGTCATAAATTATGGGAAGCTATTTCTCAGCACCTGTGTGCTCTGGGAGGCCCTCTTTTGGCTGAGAAAAGTGTTGACTATGCCCCTTAGTGGATGCAAATTATGAATGTAGGCAAACAGAGAACTTAGCAATCTTTCCTGAGTAAAATACACTAAGTTTAGCCCCTAGAATTTCACATGTATTATTTTAGGCTCTTTTCAAATTTTTGTTCGATTATTTGACTATAATTTAATAGACATACTTCCAAATATTTAAACTTCCAAACACAAACTGATTTTATAAAATGATAAAGTCATGTTCCTCCAAAAGCAGCTTCAAAAATTTTCAATAATATTATTTGTTCCATTGTTTATAGATTTTTTAAATCTGATTTCTAATTCTGGAAATTGTGTCATTTTCTTTTGTCATATCTGTTTTGAACTCTATGGATATCTCCATTAAATATAAAATAGCTTCACTTCCTTGACTTCGCTAAATTTCTTCATTCCCAATTGCCTCACACCAAATGCCACCATACAGCATGTTTCTTTGCATTTGCAAATTTGGGGGCAAAGAAAGAATTAAGCTTAGTCCCTAGGAACTACTGTTCCTAGAGCACTAAAGCCTAATGTCTTATGGGAAGGAAAGCAAGTAGTTTATGAGTGGTTCACTTCTAGTCACTAGAAGCGAGAAATGTCGTTCAATCCTCGTTGCCTATGGGCAGCTCTGTATTATTCAGAAGTCATTCTGACATTCTGTAAACATCCTAGCTACTGGTTTTCAGGATGAGCAGTAACAGCGGATGGTCAGTGGTCATCAGATCATCACTTCTCTTTCCCTACACAGTCAGTTCTTAATTCTCATGAGTAAGATATGAACACTGTGCTACTGAATGTTCAGTGTGTGTCAGTCTATCATGCAAAACCATCTACAAAGAAGCATAGAATCCTGCCTTCCCCCGTTTACCAATCATAGCAAACTTATTATGAGGCCCCAGAGGTGGGTTGTGGGCAAAAGAAACCTACCTAGAGTTGGTGCTCTGGATCATGACCTATGGGGACAGATGGGAGTCTGTTCTCCTTTGCAGTGCTTTCCTAGGCCAGTGTGGGTTCGGCTCACAGTTGCACGTGCTGGTGGGTTAGGTCATGTCCACTCATGGAGCATCATGGTCACTTTTAGGTCATTGATACTGAGGCTCCCCTAGATCCCAACCTTAATGGCTGACACTGAGATCTGCACGTCTCTATAATTTCACACATTGAAAATTTAGTATCATTACTATGTCCAAGTATATGTGGCCAGATGTATTTTCCAATAGCTGGGTCCAGCTATTAAAAGCAAAATGAAGTATGAACCACTTCCTGCCCCAGTTGAAAGTCTTCTTCATTGAAAGAGTTCGCTTTCAGTTTGCCATGTATTACTCTTGTGGGCAAAGAGACCAAATAAATCTCTTCCTTTTCTTAGTCCCAGAGAACACAGTGGACATAAACTTTATCTTTAACTTTAATGGAAAACTTTTTGGCAATTCAACCCCATCAGCAACACCAATCAGTAACTGTGGCTGCCATGGAAATGTCCTGACATTTTACATTTTTTAAAAAAATTTAAACTATAGTTGTTCTTGCAAAATTGAGAGATACCAATTGTGTTCTTCTCCTATCCTATCAGCCTGTAGGCCTGGGTATGTGGACCGACAGAAGGTCTTTTGAGATAGTGACTACAGTGCTGCAAATTATATTATGACAGAAAATAGTAAAGGGAAAAGCACCAATAGAGGTTTAGTGCTGCCATTACAAGTTGAAATCGAACTGCTGCTGGTGTTTTCTACTTACTGGCAGAGAGCAAAATCTTTTGGCAGTTTGATAGCTGCATAATAGGTGCCAGGGGCTATGCTAATTGCTCCTATAAAGAGCGAACATCTGGAGCAGCGATTGGAGTCATCATCTGATTTTATGTGCTTTGTATCCCACTTCTGCCATGCTTCATCGGCACACACAAAACAGACACATCAAAGAATTATGATAGGAATAACTGTCCCCAGTTTCACTTCTTCTCCCAGGAATGCAGTGTTTCATTTATATTTTTCTTTTTGTAGAAAGAATCAGATTTCAGTAATAATCCTTGATGCTGCAACGCACTGAATCCACGGCAGAAATGACTGATGACAAAATTCTCTCACCTGCTTTTAAACCTTACTTCTGGTGGAATATTATGGCTGTGTAGAAGCTAGGACTCAGATGCAGTGACCAGAAGCACCTGTAAGCTACTGAAAAATTCTAGTACAGCACTGTCCCTTGAGGAGGGCACTTCTAGCTCAAAGGCTAAGTTTTAGACAAAACAACTGAATCAACAAATGGAATCACACTTGACTTCCCTCGGCAGCATGTTATTCAGAATTTTAAATGCATATAGCTATACTGATTCTCTTAAATATAACTTTCTTCCAATTCTGAAAGATTTAGAATAGCTTCACACTTAGATTGATCACATTTTTGATAAGATATATGTTGATGCTAATGTAGAATTTGATGTCTATGTATTTATCTTGCCTTCACTGTTGCCTGTCTCTGGAGACAAACTGTGGTAAGAATTTATTCATCACCCTAGAAGCTATGAGGGAGTAAGAGTGACATAGGAAGGAAAATTGTTATTCAACTCCCAAGAGTATTATATCACAAAATTGATTTGAGGAGTGTCACAAGGTTATGGCTATAGCTTGCAGTAGAGACTGAGATATTTGGCATCAATAAAATTCGGATGCAGATAAACCCACACAAGTGGCTCAACTCCTTTTCTCCGGCCATACCATTTCCAAGGAAATGAACCAGGTTTCACACAAAAGGTAAAGAAATTAAGAATTCAACTATGCTTCCACTCACTAATTCAAGAATAAATTTATGTTGGATCATTGGCTTTGTTAATCCTCACTCATAAAAAGAAAATGTTCTCACTCTTAAGAGTCGAACTTGGAATGAAAGTCTGGTATTTGTCCTGTTTGCAACGATGTTTATTTAAACTTCTCAGTGTTGTCAAAAGCAGCCAAAGGAGCTGAGTAAGCCTCACTTTTAATGCATCTGTCTTTACCAAAATATTCCAATGAGGTCACTTTTACTCACTACCTCAAAACCGTCCACAGAAGATAGGGCATTTTTAGTAGTGACACCTTGGAACAGGAACTCAATTCTCTCCAGAGCTGGGAAATACTGGCTTCTTGTTCTAACTTTTAGGTTGTACTCAGCAGATGAGGTAACAAAATCCACATCCCCATAGTTGGGCTTGTAGTTTTTTGCACCCAATTCTGGCATTGATGAGAATGTATTGAAAGCAGATACCATTGTATACAGATAGTTTCAAATAAGTTTAGTCATAACTGAACATTCTTGACTACAAAAAAAAAATCAGTATCAAGGTAGGCTACGAAGGTAACTCAGCAGTCTAAGTGCCTGCCTGGCTAGTGTAGGAACCCAGGTCTGATCCTCAGTAGCACATGCTGTTCCAGCACCAGAATGCCTCAAATGCCATGCCAGCCTCCAAAACTAGGAATGGTGCATGCCTATAATTCCAGAACTGGTGAGGATGAGACTAGAAGATCACTACAAGTCTAAGCTGTGTAGTGAGACTCTGCATCAGAGAAAGAGAAAGAGAGAGAGAGAGAGAGAGAGAGAGAGAGAGAGAAGAATGAAAGAAAGAAATGATTTTTTTTAAAAAAAATCGGATACCACACCTTCCTCACCACAAATGAAAAATTGTGTTTGAATTTGAACACATACCTTAGGAGAGGAAATTCAAGAACACAATAATAAGTCTCTACTGCTGATGCCAAAGTTGTGCCTTAGTTTTTGGAAGCAAAATGAGGGATTACAGAAGGAGTCTACTGAAGAGTTCATACGTCTAATACCTTGATGGCCAAGAAAAGCACAGAAAAAAATTAAAGGAATTGTTTTCTTCTGCTTTTCAACTTTCAAATCCCATAGAACTTTTTAAAAAAATGCATTTCATACATGGTCTATGGGTCTCACTACACAGACTGGACTCATAGGGATTCTTCTGTTTTCAGCCTCCCAAGTGTTTGGACTACAGGTGTGTGCCACCACACCCAGTCTCAGTTGCCATCTCAGCATGCTCCAAGGGCTGGAGTTAGCATGGCCTACCAGGAATCCCTGCATCAGTCTAAGCAGGCGCTTTAAGCTGCTGAGTTATCTGGCTGGCCCTAGATCTGTTTTTTAATGGGTATAAATGTTATTTATTCATTAATCTCCATTCAGAATATCAGATATAATATGAAAAGTAAAATTACAGCTTGACACAGAAAGCAAACTGGTCAAGCAATGGCCATGACTTGACCCGAAGGCTGACAGTGACAAAAATTCAACAAAGCACTGTACATTGTTCCAAAGTTAATCCTGAGGGGATTTGACCTTGGAAGATACAAAAGATGAATGTTTTGTTATACAGGTCTTGCTTTAACTTGCCGTTGATCACCCAGCAGAAAAGCTTCATTACTAGGCATGGAACGCAGAGCTAGATTGATGTGATGAGCTGTGGGAGGCTTGGATCAATAGCCTCCAATGTTGTCAGTTTCACTGGTGGTCCACTGCAATTGTGGAACATTGGACTGTGTATGCATCTGCTTCCTCTTAGTTCAAAGAGAATAATTTTTTTTGCTTTCCTTACCAATATTAACTGGAAGGTGTGTCATGCCCACACCCTGTGCTCTGTATTGCTATTGTGAGGACAATATGCAGGGTGTCAATTATTTAAAAAAATTAATGTTTATTGAAAGTGTTAATGTTTAATTGTTTGATCAATCTTATATACCTATATCTATTATTCTAAACTGATCCTGTGATGAAAACATGTAATATAACCATTGTTAAATTTTTCTGGTTTTGAAATTCTGTACTACATATACTCTTACTTGTTGCTGTTTTTTCTATCTTTGTTTCTATTTTTAGTCTTTAAAATAAAAATAATAAAAAATAAATAAAAAATTACAGCTTGATTTCTCCTTTAAGGAGGAAAGGAAGAGATGGAAGTTGACATAGTTAATCCACAGTATCATAGAATATTAAATTCTATAATATCAATATAACTTTATATTCAGATATATGTAAAGCAATTTATATAGCTAAATTTTCTTAGAAATACTTAACGTTTTTAAAAATAGACTTCAAAAATCATCAAAAAAAATTCTACACTGGTTTCTTACAGCATGAGCTTTACATCTACTTTGTTTTGGAGAATAAAAGTTCAGTGAAACAAAGCTGTCATGTCCTGGGTTTAGAGTCACATTTCACCGCAAGGCTTCTCAAGTGCATGTCCATGCCTGTGTGTTATCTATCCCCACGCTATTGCCATTAGTACACTATAAAACGATTATATTTTCTGTGAAATCACAAAGCAAAGACATTGATCTTAATCAAATCTAAAATCAAATCTACTTTCATGAATTCAATTCAGGATGTGTATCATGAAACAGAATCTTTTATTTTTAAAAAGAGACAAGAATAGGTTCTAAATCTAGACCCACTCACTGAATATCATGATGTTAGTCAAATGATTTAATCTCTCTACTCTCTTCTAGGATTCCGGCCTTGTTGCACCCTTAGAGGCATTCTAAGAAGGAAATGAGAGGAGTGCATATTATTTGCTCAGACTGGTGTTTGGGTTGGAGTAATTACTTAATTGACAGCTTGTTATATTATATATTATTAATTGAAGTATTGGATTAGGATTTACCATCTAAATACTGTGCACCAAAAACTGTGTGAATCTAGGAAACAAGGTCATCAGAGAAGCTAATGTACTCACTCCCCCTTTTCCTTTCAAAACATAAAGCTCTTCTCTTGCCTTATCAACACAGTAAAATATCTTACTTGCATTTGTTTTTCTTCCTAAAATGGTGCAAATTCTGTGATATCAAAATGCATATGGAATTGTCATACCATTTACTTTTAAGATTGTAAAGGCATGAACAGAGATTCTGAGTGCCTGTTCTCTGTATCTCCTATAAATTAATGCTAGTACATCCAAAAATAAGTAGGAGCTCTTGCTAGAGTCAGAAGCAAAGCCATTATCATGCTGCAGAATGAAGGAAAATCTTATTACTGTATCTCAAGAACTCGGAGTCTTTTTTTCCCCAGTCATTAAGTTGTTATAGGGTCTCACTATACAGCTCAGACTCATGGTGATCCTTCTATTTTCAGCCTTCCCAGTGCTGGGATTACAGGCATTCACCACCATGACCGGTCTCTGTTGCCAGCTCATCCCACCCTGTGGGCATGGCTGGCACAGTATTTGGTGTCATGGTCACTGTGGTCTCTGCACTTGTCTAAGCTTGCCTAAGCAGGTACTTTATTCCACTGATTTATCTCACCACCCATGTTCACAGTGTTAAGAATTACCTTTCTTATCAATATGTGTAGGTCTGCCAATTACTGGATACATCACATTCCTTATCCTGTCTTGCCAGTAAACATTAGATTCTTTGTTTCTTTCTTCAAGAGTACTGGTACATAGGAAGTACACTTTATTAGCACTTGAACTTACATCCCTGAAGCATTAATACATGCATAATATACTGTTTTCTATTTCAAAGTCATGCCAGGGTTTATCTTTTCTTAAGGAAAGTTCTGTTTATCCTACCCACTTCGCTGAATTTGAGGAGTAAAATATTTCAGATATTGACCTTCAAGAGTATTCATGTTTATTTCTTTTTTTTAAAAAAAAAAAAAAAAAAAAGATAGATGCACCCTGAGAGCCTAGTGCTAAGTGAAATGAACCAGACAGTGAAGATTATATAATGAGTGTTTCTCTTATATGAGAAACCAAATGTATAAATTTTATAGAGCAAAAGGAAGATGGACGTCGTGGAGATGAAAGATCTAGATTGAGGAAGTAGCACATGTTCAAGATGCCAAAGGTACCAACTTCCCTTGAAGAACATGTTCATTATGTATCACTAATATACACTGATAATTGTTTGTGTATAAATTCATGTATGCTTCTTCGTGTGAATCCTCACAAAATAATGGTAATAATGATTTCTTGGACACAAACCACTGCAGATTTTATAATTGCATAGATATTTCAAGATAGTATAAATATTTTATAGCAACACTTTAAAATCTTTTGAGATATTTCTATGGCTACCTTCTTATCAATCTCCCAACATGGATGATCCAGTGACTTAGTAAATATGTATTAATAACTTTGAAGTCATGCTTTAAGCAAATAAAATCCTGTAGGCTGAGAATTTGAAGCAAAAGTTGTTATACAATATATGTGATAACATATATTTATGTGAAATAAGCCTTTCTAAAAATCATGAAAATGTATAATAAATTTAAACATGAAAACAAAATGAAGCAGTCTATGCACTACCTCCTTTAAAATTAATTCATTGCCTTGATCCAATTAATTCGTTAAATAAAATGAGCATATGCAGGTATTCAAATAAATGGTATTTTATAGAAGTTAATGAAGTTGATATCATTTAAAACAGCAGTTCTCAAGCTGCGGGTCACGACCCCTTGCGGGGGTCATCTAAAGCCATCAGAAAATGTTATTTATTACAGTCCAAATCATAACTGTAGCAAAATTACAGTTTTGAAGTAGCCAGTAAAATTATTTTTTGGTTTGGGGACACCACAACATGAGGAACTGTATTGAGGGTCATGGCACTAGAAAGGTTGAGAACCACTGATTTAAAAGAATAATAAGACTATGCTTAGGAGTTTTAGAGAATCATTTCAATGGTGCATCTACCTCTGAGCACTAGATTTGTATCATCACACATTCTCAATTTCTATATATTTCTAAGTATAAATTTAAAACTCTCTTCTAATTGTACCATATGGGCCAGATATAGTTCAGTGGCACAAGCACTTACTTCTGAAGCCAATGGTCTCAAGATCAATCCCCATTACGGAAAGAAAAAAAAAAAGCTAATTGTACCATAGTAGTTAGCTTTATGCTGTGACATGAATTAAAATATCATACCGGGGGCCGGTGGGATGGCCCAGTTTTCTAAAGCACCTGCTTAGGCAAGCTTAGGCAACTGCAGGGACTGTGATTCAATCCCCAGCATCACATGCTGCACCAGCCACACACCCAGGGTAGGCTGAGCCAGCCATAATATAAAAAAAGAAAATAATAAAATATTACACCAGTTATATGAAACCTTCATACCTTCTGTAGTGGTTGATATATTGTGTCAACTTGGCTGGATGCCTGGTGGTCGATACATTTTATCAATATGGCTGCATTGCCTGGCTACTTCACACTGTGAGCCATGAGGGCCTTGCCCCAGAATAATTCTGTTTGGGCTTTATCTCCTGGCTTCTTGCACAGACTTGTCAGCCTCTAAGATTGGACTCTTTACCTTTCTGTAGCAAATTCTTCTGCCTTCTGTTGCTGACACAATGGCTGACCCTTAGAGACTGTTAGGAACCGGTAGAAACTGGTTAACACCAGTAGAGACCATTAGGAATGAGCAATGCCTGAGTAGAAAAGCCTTGGGACTGAATCCTTCAGTTGACAGTGTGCAGACGCTGTTGGCACACTTCCCCATCTGACTCGGGGACTGGCACATCTTGTGTTATATCTGTTCATCTTATTGTATCTGTTCCACTACTAAAACTCTGACTAGAATACCTTCTAACTTTGTCCATGGTTATATGGTTTTCTAAAATAAATATCTATGAATTTCTTATGAATTAAAGACTATCCAATTCATATAATTTTAATATTGAATTTCCAATGATCAGGTTGGACCAGACATGGACCGTTTCAGTTGTTCCATGAAACAATACTTCATAAAGTTTTGTTGTTGTTTGTTTTTTGTGGAATTGGGGATCCAACTCAGGACCTTGTGCTTGCCAGGCAGGCACTTGTGCACCTGAGCTATCTCCCGGTCCTATAAAGTTATTTACATGAAGTAAAGTTGTCATTTTGAAACTTGATGAAGGGGTTATATTTAATTTCATATATGTAATGTGTTTTATTCTCCTGACTGAAATATATTAAATTCTATGTATGGCTTAGGTTATAATTTTTATCAATCTTTTTGTTTTACTATTTGATAGCAAACTAAAATTTCATTTTTAAAAAATTAAATAGTTAACAAAATGTCATAAGACATTTCTTATGAGATAAAAATATGTATGCCTTCAGTATATATCAGCAGCATGCATTTCACCTGTTTCAAATTAAAGTTCCTTAAAATATAGGCATACTTCTTAATAAGTGGACAAAAAGTTATAAAATTTTAGCAATGCACTGTGTGGTGACCATTTTTTATTTTTAAAAATTATGTGAGAAGACAAGCTCTAGTAATTGTACCACATTGCATCAGGTCAATTGCGTTGCAAAAAGGATTAATTATTCTTAACTCTCAACCAAAAGCTATTTTTCAGGCTCTTTTTTCTTAACTAAGACCAAATGCAAAGGTTACATTTCATCTCCCTAGCATCTCATGTATTTAATTTGATATTTTTTTCAGATAAATTAAGATATTTTGAGTTTGAAGCAGTGTTGTTATTCATCCAGTGCTGGCATCATGAGTCATCTTCCACCTTTCATATAGCAATGAACTTAATGGGACAAAATTACTTTTCAAGAATGAATGATTTCATTTTTAGTACAAAATTTTAGTACTTTAGTACATATAAAAGTTCTGAGTTGTACAAGACATTTTCAAAAAATGTCTATAAATTCACTAATTCAAATAAGTGCTATGAACTTCCATACTATCACTTACTATTGAGAACATTTAATGCCTTTTAGGAGCTACTGCAATTTTTATTTATTTGTCTGTTTGGCTTTGGTAGTACGAGGTATTGACTCTAAGGCCTTAATACTGAGCTAAATTCCTAACCATTCTTTAAATTTTTAATATGAATATTGAGTATCATCAGTGGTTCAGATGTGGTTCCAATTTGGGATACTCTATACTTAGGCTTTTAATTAGCTGTGATTACAGACATGCACCAGCATCACAGTGGCCTGTTAATTTTTTGAATATATTGTTCTTTTCTCACTCTATTGTTGTTGTTGTTGTTCTTCTTCTTCTTGTTGTTCTAATAAGTAGTGGTCTTGTTTCTCTTAAAGTAGGCAGATGAATCCATATTTAATTGCTATGCATTTCCTGAATTTCTTGTTGAAGAATACAAATGCATTATCTATCTCTATATCTTCAGTACAAATAAACATCAGTGAGCTTGTACCATTTAGTATTTTTTACATGATGCAAGAACATGAAGCTAGAATTATATAGAATTTTCTTTGCTGAAAGAGAAAGATTTAAGCTGGGCGTGGTGGCGCGTGCTTGTAATCCCAGCACTAGGGAGGCTGAGGCAGGAGGATTGGTGCCAGTTCGAGACCACCCTGGGCTACAAAAGTGAGCTCAAGGCCAGCCTCAACTGCATAGCGAGACCCTGTCCCAAAAAAGACAAAAAAAAAAAAAAAAAAAAAAGAAAGAGAAATATTTTGGGCAAGAATGGAATGAATGATGAAATATTTCATAATTTGTCTTGATAATTTTATTTATGTAATATTTCAATAGATTTCATTATGTTGTTTTCTAGTGTAATTTAGTCTGTAAAGTATGCAACGTGCCTTTAAAAGTTAGTCTCGTTTTTCCTTGTGTATTAAAGTGAGTTGATTCAATAATGTTTTTTAAATTTATTATTTAGAGTCTGAATATAGGATCTTCATTTTCCTTTTTTAAATTTTATTTATTTATTTATTTATTTATTTCTTGTTTCAGAACCTTTGTTTGTTTATTCACTCATTTTTATGGCCGGCTCAGCCTGTCCCAAGGGCAGGGCTGACGCAGCATATGGTGCCGGGAGTCGAACCGCAGTCCCTGAAGCCGCCCAAGCTTTCCCAAGCAGGCGCTTTAGACCACTGAGCCATCCCAACGGGCCCAGGATCTTCATTTTCTAACAGCACACAGTCTTCATTCTTACATAATCCAATGTATTTAGGAAGAAATTTAGAATTCTTTAATGAAAGTAAATAATGTTGATATGTCAACTATATAGAAAGGAGATTAAAAATAGTTACAAATTACATATTAAAAGGAAAAATAAACATATTTATAACACTTCAAAAAATAAATTATAATTATTCTATGTGAATACATTGAAGCTACATAGATAAATTGAATGGAACATTTGAAATGTTTGTAAGATTCCAAGTGACAGGTGTATTTGCCAAATCCTCTTCTTCCATATGTGTTTCACTTAAAACTATGTTAAACACATATATGCCAATTTTTTTTGAATGGCTGTTAGACATCGCTTAGAAATATACACTTCTATTCTGTAGTTATTATTTATAATGTACAACTAGGAACATACTAACAGTGGATTTTAGATTAAAAGGGCTAAAGCAGAAAGGAACTTCCCACCACCAAGATTCCCCCTGACTTTTAGAAGACTATGAGGGCAGGCGAGACAGCTCAGCAGACTAAGGAGCTGCTTAAACAAGCTCAGAGACTAGAGGTCGATTCCAGCCCCACATGCCCTGCCCCACCCCACCCCCACCTGGGGCACATTGACCGGTTATGGAGTATGGACACGG
The DNA here is from genome assembly GCA_004027025.1 of Myocastor coypus. NCBI lineage: Eukaryota > Metazoa > Chordata > Mammalia > Rodentia > Myocastoridae > Myocastor > Myocastor coypus. The sequence continues at coordinate 39,627 of PVJA010008678.1, forward strand.
TGGCGCACATCTGTAATCCCAGTGCCAGGGAGGCTGAAAACAGGAGCCTCACTACTATACTAGTACAAGGTGCACAGTGGGACCTTGTACCAAATACATAAAAAAAGAAGACTGACTACAGTGGTCCTCACTTATTGTGGGGGCTACATTCAGGATAACCCTGCTGTAAGTGAAAATCAGGAAAGTAGACACATTGCATATATTTTTTTGTATTTACATATATTTTAAGGCTTTATAAGCCCTTCTCACACTCTTATGAACCTTTCTACGTTTTTAGAAACATTTCTAATGTTCTCAACCATTTTATAAACTTGTAAACCTTTGTTTTTAATAGCATACGTATAGAGTGCAGTACTGCAAAATCCCGCATTATAGCGAAAAATCTGTGATCAATTATTTACATTAACATTTTTGAAATCCTATAAAACAGGGAGTCAGAAAAAGTCAAACCACAAAGTAACAAGGACTACTATACTGATGATGTTTTTAAAGTAAAAAGAACCAAGGGAAATAAAACCCACTCTGAAAATAACCGAGCTTGTTTTGATACACAGTGTGAGAAACTGAGGTGTTGAAAAGGGGATTCCTATAGTTTTCTTTTCCTATGTAGAGAAAATTTACTCATCTGTGTACTCAGCAAGACTAGCCAATTCTAGTTGTAGCGATAACCTTAAGTAGAGAACAATAAAGCCCAAGAACAGCTATAGGGGGTTACTTGGGGATTCCTGAAACCTGGATTCAAGGAAGCAGATAACCTGTTTATTCTAATGGCTCCTTGATTGTTGTCTCTTCCCTTGCCTGGGATGTTACTGGTTGTCTCCTCCCCTGCTTGGAATGTTTTCAATTAGCATTTGTATTAACCTGATGTTAGGTAAGTGGTGATAGAAGTAGTGGTCTCTAGTCTGCATTCCCCAAAGCAGTTATGCAAATTCTATAGGCTGTCCTTCGGTATTTAATAAAAGTAAGATTCTTCTGTGGGTCGAGGCTCACTTCAAGAGAAACAAGTCTCGGTGAGTCCTCTGAGCTACCTTCATCAGGTCTTCTTGTCGTTTCTTTCGGCACCGACACCAGAACATCACAACACTAGTAATATAGCTCCTTGGCTTAAGCGCTTACCTGAGTTCCATCTCTGGTCCAAAATAATTAAAAAATGTAGATGAATTTTAAGAATAGCCATTTTTTTTTTTTTTTGTGGTACTGGGGATTGAACTCAGGACTCTGTGCTTGCCAGGCAAGTTTTTATACTCCTGAGGTATCTCCCCAGTCCCTCTCTTCATATTTTAGAGAAGACTGCTTTAGTGCATTTCCTTTCATTCTCCTGTGTGGAAACCCACATCAAAAACCAATTTTCCCACCTCACAACTAAGGATGAAGATGGTTAAATAAGACTTTGAAGCAAAATATGAAAGCTCCTGGTGAAATACACAATGTTTTCATTTCCTATTCAGAATTTCAGAACCTCTAATAATGGATTCCACGTTATTTAAAACTTGTCAGCACTACAGTTACTTGGATAAAATTAGGAGTAAATGCCATCGAAGGAAAATTTGAATAAGTAAAATACTTTTGGAGTTAAACATATTTTCATCCCTCCAGAATTTGCCACCTGCTCAAGTGACATATTACTGTCTCTCCAATTAGAAATAGTCATAATTTTCAAAAAATAACATTTATACTCTTTCAGTGTTAAGGTAGTTTCACTTAGTAGTTACCATAAGACAGAGTTTCAAATTACTCAACCTATTGCCAATAAATGGCATAGCTTCTCTGGGAATATGCTCATCACATTAATGATAAGCCTTTGTTATCCTCTCATTTTGCTATTACAAAATTTTATCTACTAACTCTTTATCTTCCCTGAATCCGGACTAGGAGGGTGTTTTTGTTCATGAGAGAAAATGCATGACTTAAGTACACACTAATTTGTCTAAGTCCACCAATATATTTAAGGTAGGGAAAAAGAAAATGATGACCAAATAGTATTTAGAATGATAATTCTTTTCTCTGTGGTGTATCTACTGATCACTAATGTTAAAAATCAGCCCTTTGCCCTGCTACTTATTCCTACATAGTAAGTCAGCTGGATCTAGCAGCACAAGCATCATTTATGTAGTGACTATTTTGGAGGCACAGATATTTGGGAATAATTTAATATGGTGTTTCTATTTTGGGATGTCTCATGGAGTTTCAGTCTAGCTGTTAACTGGGGCTTCAGTGACTGGAAAATCATCTTTGATCATTCCCAACAATGATCATTAGAGGAAACTCCCTGGCTCATGGCATACTGTGACAGCACCAAACATAACTGCCCTCAGCCTGACCTTCTTGAGAAAACTGGATGGCTAAAGTATCTTCAGTATCCTCTGCTCAGAACTGTATTTTGCCTTTTAAATCTTCACTAATGCTTATGCTGGTGAGCCCTCAGATGTGTGTGTTGGGGGGAGGACATAAGAAAAAAGATGTATAGGAGGTGTTATAGTCAATACATTGTGTCAACTTGAGAAGTGTAGAAGCTTAACTAAGCAATTCAGCAGTTCTACATCCTTAGACATGCCCTTATACCTCTAGAATGCTGGTCATTGGGTCAACTTGAGAAGCTTAGAAATTTACCTAAGTGACTCAAAAGGAGAGCAGGGTCATTATTTTGTAAGCATCCTGAACCTCCGCAAGAAGAGGCCATGAATATACTGTGAGTAATACACCCATCCCATGTATGGGGGGGAGTGAGGGGGGTAATAAATAATCCACATATAAGAGAGGAAGGAAGGATCCCTCTCCCTCATTCCTTTTGCTCATTTTACTCGGATACCTTCTGCCATCTTGAACCGTTGCCCCTGTACCATGCCACCTTGCCTTGAAGCCAGCTGATTATGGACTGAAACATACACAAACTGTGAGGCAAATAAACCTTTCCTTCCTTAATTCTGAGCATCAGGTATTCTGTCTCAGCAGCAAGAGAAAAGTAATCAAGGTGGGATAATATCCACTGATGTCCAAACCTACATTCAATATTTGCCTTCAAAGTCACATTAAGAAAGTCTAAAATGTTCTATAGTATCACTACTTTATGAGCAGTCAGTTTTCCAGAAGCAATCCTATTGGAAAGCTGCAGAAATCACCTTTCAAATGGTGTTAAAAATATTCTTTCACAAGTTTACTCTCATTTTTCTAATAAAATTCATTTATCAGATAAGAGAAGTAAGTCCACAGTTTTCAAAGAGAGCTTTAATAAGAACAATACAGAATATCTAAACAAGATGATAGAAAATTAATACTAGTTATTATACTACATATTGTTGTCTTCAAAGTGGATGCTTAGATGATCGGGTACAGGCATGTACAATTGATCAAACAATATAAGCACTAGCTAATCCTTTCAATAAACTAATAGAAATTTCTAATGAACTATCTTAGATACTATATAGATATCCCTTCTTTCTTTTCTCTTTCACCCATCCTCCTTTTAAGCATTTTCTTTGACTTTCATAATATCAGTTGTACCTTTTGAATCTTTGTTACCCTTTCAGTATATTATACTAGGGAGACAATATATTGTTTGCACATGTGAGTCTGTTTTATTTCACTTATGAATGTGATCTCTAGTTGCATCCATTTACCTATAAAAGCCTTGAGTTTAAATTTCCTTATAGCTGAATATTACTCCCTTGAATTAAAACACCATAACTTTTTTATCCATTTCTCAGTTGATAGGCATTTAGGTTGTTTCCAAGGTTGAGCAATGACAAATCAGACCCCCAAAATTCAAAGACCTAATCTAAAAGTGGATATCTGAGTTGAAGGCATACTCCTTATATGAAGAAATACAAGTAAGAAATAAATATATGGTGTTCAACATCATTTGTTATTGGAGAAATGTAAATTAAAACAATACTGGGATTCCATCTCATCCAAGACAGAATCAACATCATCAATCAACCAAGAACAAATTTCTTAAGAAGAAGTGAGAACAACATTGTCTTAGTTACTTGTCTCTCTTTGCTGGAACAGATGCACGACACCCAAAATGAAGGAAGGAAAGGTTTCTTTAGCTCACAGTTACTGGGGGTTTCCGTCCATATTCAACTGTCTAAGGCTGAGTAAATTAGGGCAGAGAGCATTCAGCTCATGGTGGTTGGACAGCAACAAGATGGTGACAGCGGTAACTGACCAACCAGGACAACAGAGAACAACAGGAAAAAGATCTACTTCTCTGTCTCTCATATTACATTCAGACTTCCTGTCTCAGGCCACACTCATAATATCAGAAGTACTAAGATCCATAACCCCAGCAGTACTAAGATATTTAATCCCAGTGGATCATGAGTCATTCTCAAACTCTAGAAATCCCTGCCCCATCTCTACAGGAGGCTTTGGGGGGACAACTACACACAAACCATAATAAACATACAACAGCAATATAGATGTACCCATGTAAATCCATGTTGGACTCATTTCCCTCTCTTATTTCTGATTTATCCTATTCCTTTCTCTTCTGGCGCTTGAATAATTTCCCTCGTTTTAAGCCTTACCATATTTTACTTATTAACAGCTAAAGGTGAAACGTACTCCCCCAACCTGAGTCATCAACAATACATACACTGTATTGTGAAGCTTCAGCTAATTTCTTTTATTTATAAGTTGCTTTTGTCCAAGGAGGACACACTCTTGAGTGGACAAAATCTTAAGTTTAAATTTTAAAATATTTTAAGTATGAATTATATCACTGATGAAAATTATAATTACAATACAAATACAGATAATAGCTATGTGATTAATATGTACAAAAGTAACTACCAGTAAAACCTCAAGCATCACACTATGTAAAAAAGGTTGCATATTCTATCTTTCCATTGAAGAAAAAAGAATTGTTTGAATGAAAAATTACTGTTCTCATAACTCTTTTAGACTATATTTTTAAATAATCTGATATTAATTCCTGGTGTTTTCTTGAAAAAAAAATTTTCTGTTGATAGCAACAGCTTAGAAAATTAAAGCTTCAGAATAAATTTAAACCTAGTCTGCAGTTAGTTTTGCTTTCCTGTTAAAAGGTTTCTTTTAAATTTGCACTGTTATTTTCAAAACCTCTTCCTGGGGACTTTGTCATAACTCAATTATATCTTACAGCACATTTCAAATTCCATTTTTACTTTAACAAATTGCTGTACCAAACTTCCTTAAGGCTGTACTTTGATTATTAATTAGCACACATATCATGTAGCTAAAGGAAGATAGGCTTTTTATGGCAAGGGTTTTTCTGTCAATTAAGTGTAACAGCTTATTCATTTCCATTGACTTTGAGGCTAACTTGTCAAACTCAACTTTAACTCCTTATTTGTTTTTATTAGTAGAATAGTATGAATTTAAGTGATGTGATAAACATAATATTTCCTTGTTCCATTAAGATTGGCTGAGTCTATAAACATCTCACCTTTATTAGTTTATTGCATACTCTTCATTAAAATCATATTTTCTTGGTAATACCATCTATTTATAATGGTTTATGAGCAGCAATTTTTTAAAATTAAGAAATAATTTAATTTACTAGTAATCCATTTAGAAGATAAGATATAAGCATTCAACCTAAGAATGTTTTAATTTATCAGTAGTGGATATATTTATATTACCATTTTAAGCTTCAAGAGATATAAACGTATTGGCTTCTCAACAAAATTATGTAGTTTAATTTTGACTTTACCTCATCCCTTACAGTTCTCTTTCATTTGCTTTTTCAGTTCTGCCACAGTTCAGAGACATCAGAAGCAGATGAATTCTGACTCTTGTCCAAAACATTATTCATGCTTGCTCTTACATTTGGGCTCGGGAAGGAGCAACTGTAATGTTTGCCAACACAGCAGTCCCTGAAAGTGAAACAGGCAGAAAAAAACATTTCCATCATGCACAGCAGGATATTTTCAACCAAGAATGCTTCACACAAAAGCTGGACTACCATTTCGACTTAGGTGCTATTTAAATGCAGATTGTGACAGAAATTTGGACAATGCTTGGTTTTAGTGTTAACCAAATTATATGAGCAGATTTCCAAGTTAGCCTGTCCCTGCTAGGTCCAGAGTGAGATTTCACATCATTTACTTTCAATCTCAGTTTTACATCCAGGGCTTCATTTCTTTGTTATACATTTGTTGCTCATCCTCATGTGTTTAAAGGTATACAAATTGGAGGAGAAAGGTAGTATGATCTCTTTCCTTGACAACTTAGGAAAACATCTGGACCCTAATAACATTCATCCCCACTGCTCTTCGGCAAACACTATGCATGTTGTTTTAGTTACCTTTTATTGCTGGGACAAATACTGGACACCGAAACTTAGGAGTGGAAAGGTTTATTTAGTTCAAAGTTGCTGGAGGTTTCAAGACACTGCCCACCTCTATGGGGTCTGGAGGAGAGGCTGGGGCACTGCTGTGTCCAGGATGAAACACTCTATACCTCCAAGATAGGCCACGGGCAGAGGGAAGCACATTCTGTCAGTTTAACGTTTCTCACTGCTCTGGCTCCACCCCTTAGGTCCCGCCATGGTCCTCTGGTCCCATCCCTTGAGCCATGCACTTGACAGCCTGATGATTTACATGAGGATTTAGGAGGACAACAAACCATAATATTCCACCCCTAGACTCCCAAATTCTCATGTACATCCCTTTCTGCAAAAGACATTTTAGTACATCTCTAAGAGTTGCCAAAGTTCCAATAATTTCAGCGTTGCTGAAAAGTCCAAGTCACAGGTTTCCTCCAAGATTCAAGGCAAACTATTGTGAGCACTTATACAAATAAAAGTTTAAATACATCCCACATTCAAAGGCACAAGATAAGCATTGCCATTCCAAATGTCATGCACAGAAGGATACCAATCACTGGGGCCAAAACAACTGCAAAATCCAGGCAGGCAAACATTAAGTTCCATAGTTCCATGTGGTACATCCAAAGAAACCAGTGAAAAATTGTGAGCTCTGTGTGGCACCACCCTATGGTACTCTTGGTGATAGCTCCCAAAGCTTTTTTCTTAGGCTGACTTTGGTCCCTCCTTGAAGTTTTCCTTAGATGATACACGTTCGTGGCTTTTCCAAACTTCTGGGTTTTCCATGGAGTAGGCTTCTCACTCACAGCTTCACACACTGCCCTCTCAGAGGTACACTGCCTGGCCCTTCTGATATTGAGGTGGAAGGCTTCTTAACCTCAAAAGTTCTGCATTCTGAATGTACCTAAAACAAATGCCACGTGGATGATGCCAAGGTCTGATGACAGCTGGAGCAGTAGCTAGACCTTCCTCTCTCTTGGCTGTAGGGGTTGAGTACCGCGATTGCTGAGCACTCTGACCCTGATTGAGAGAAATAAATTCTCTGTGCCAGCTCCATTCTGTAGTCTGGTGTGGCCACCACCTCTATTCTGGAACCTGGTGTGATGCCCTCCTTTATTCTGGAATATGGGGCTCCACGGCTTTCTTTTCAGAGCAAAGTCTATCACCCTTGTAATTCTGAGGCTGTGAAGGGCAAGAACCTGCCACCTCCTGTAACACCTTCAGGACATAGTTTCTATTCTCCTGTTCCTCCTGGGCATTGGAGATCTCAGCTCTGTCTTTGTAATCCATGACCTCCCTAGAGCTTCCTTTTTGGCCAAACTCACAACATTTTAAATCGTACTGCCGGGCTCTTTGCTCTTCATTCACAACATATATTTGACTAAGAGCCACCAGCAATAACCATGCCACTGCCCCAACAATTGACTACTTTGAGATTTCCTTTGAAAGATTAATCAGTCCTCCAGGTTTAATCTCATTCTCAGGCAAAGTCTCTGGACATGGGCAAAATTCAGCCAAGCTTTCTGACAAGCCAAAACACAAATTATCTGCCATCCAACAACCAGTGCTGTACTTCTTCTTTATAGGCAGGATTCCTATCAGCCTTCTGGTCTGAGCTCTAACAAGAATCTCCCCTATAGAAAGGCTGAAGCTCTTCCAGTGCTTCTCTTGCAGGCAACATCTCCAAACCTTTCCTATGTATTCTCATAAGCCATTCCCAAAAGTTTGTAATCCACATGGTCAGGCACAGCCACCAGCAACAGCCCCACTCCTCTGGTACAAATACTGGACACACAAACTTAGGGGAGGAAAGGCTTATTTAGTTCACAGTTACTGGAGGTTTCAAGACCTGCCCCTGCTCTGCAGGTTTATAGGAGAGGCTAGGATGCTGCCATGTCCAGGATGATCCCCTCTATACCTCCAAGATAGGCCACCAGGTAGACGGGAGCACATGCTGTCAGTTTAATGGTTTGCACTTCTCTGGTCCCTCCAATTAAGCCCCACCCTAGTCCTCCGGTGCTGCCCTTCAAGCCACGCACCTGACAGCCCAATGATTCACATGAGGCTGGGAACAGCTAGATACAAACCATATCACATTTGCATAAGAAAATTCAATTCTTCATCAGTGGAAAGACAGAGATATTTGAAATTCGTAAATGCATACAAACATATTTATAATAGTATCAATGTGTGCAATCATGTCTATGTATAGACACTTTTAGAATATATACATATATAGTTTTAGAAAATTTGTTTCATGCTTTAAAGTAAATTCTAGGAAAAACTGAAAACATAAATTAATACACAACTGCCAAAGAGATAATTTGAGGAAACAGATAAGGACGAAAGTTTATTTCCTGAATTGTATATACTAACATCCTGATGGACAAAAAGCTATGTTTACTAATAAATGTGTTAAATGACAAGGAAACAACTTGTAGAGCTTTATGTTTTTAAAAGATGAAAGTGCTATACTATAGCCTCCTGTAGAACTTGAAATAGGGTCACTTTGAATCATGTTCCTTATAAAACGGTGGAATACTAAATCAAGCACCTATCAGGATAAATTATTCTATAGTTCAGCTCTGACGCTATTAGTTTATCTTCCTGTGCTTTTGCTATGAATTTAATGACAGAAAGAAACTTGTTGCTTTTGCTATCAAGGATTTCAGATCATTCTGCTTCAGGTAGTTGTTCACCAATGCCGTTTTCAATTTGCAGTCTTGAAGTAGGCTTAATGCACCACTTGAAATACAGCAGATTTTCATCTATAAGTTTGTCCCCTGTATAACAAACTGTGAAATCCTCCTTTGGGCCTCCAGATATCATAGGCAAGCACATCCTCTGGCTTATTTCAACATTTCAATAAACATGAAGAGATCATATCTTTCAGGGTACAGCCCAAAAGCTGTATTTTTATAAACAAATACATTTAAATTAACAAAAAACTAATAAACTTACTACTTAATGAATAACACAGGAATACAATAATTGACTAATATTAAGAGATTACATTCTTAAGTGATCATAGATATATTGAAGGAAATGATGTAATTATTTTGATTTTGAAAATCTATGACATGCAAGATAAAATAAATTGAGGGTTATTGTAAGTTATTTACAGATAACCACACAGAGAAATTGGCTAGCCTGATAAATGCATAATGTCACAATGTATGGATAGGCTCTAAAAAGAAAACATACTACCAAACTTGTTTAACTAAATCTGGCCTGTATGTATTTCAAATAATCACCTTTTATAATTATTTTAAAAAATATATTTAGCCTGGGGTCTACAGTTTCTCACTACATAGATGAGACTCAGTGATTCTCCTATTTTCAGCCTCCCAAGTACTGGAGTTACAGACATGTACCACCATGTCCAGTCTCAATTGAACCTCTCAGCACACCCCAAGGGCAGAGCTGGCATGGCATGCCAGGGATCAAACCCTTCCCAACTCACTCTGCCTAAGCAGGTGCTTTAGTCTGCCATCATTTATAATGCTTTTCAATCTTTAATTGCGTGAACATTTCGCATGCAGAAAAAACGTAATGCTAATTAAATAGTATTTATGCCTAATTATTCACAGATGTGAAAACTATCTCCTAACTTGTATTTTTAAGGACTTCTTTTTAGGATGATAGATTAAAGGGGATGAAAAAGTAATATGGATTCATAATTTGCAGATACAATCATACCAGTCACCGATAATGATCAACTTTCACCAAGGATTAAAATGAGTTGAAAGCAAAATCAAATCTAACAGCTCAATTTGTTTACTTTAATTTCAATATTTAATGAGATGTAAATAAGATAAATGCAGAGACAAGTTTTTCTGATCACGTCTCTGTGACTTTCACAAAGCAGTTGACCTATGGAGTTCTTAAAAAAAATGGTCTATTTTGTTGCACAGTTTTGAAAGTTTGTCTCCATAATCTGTTGGCCCTTCTTGCTTTTTCATGACAGAATATCATGATGGGACGCACTGTACAGGGGGCAAAGAACAACTATACAGGTCACTTCCAAGGGAAAAAATAGGAAGGTGAGCAAGTGGAGGATCCATTTGGTCCCATTAGAAGATCCCTCAGTTACCTAACCTACTTCCAGCAGGCTTCTCCTCTCAATGTTTCCCTCACTTCCCAGGGGTGTTCAGCAGCACACCAACAATTCCTGCATACTGATAAAGAGAACAAGCCCAACACCAGGAACCTACTCTTCCACTTCTGTGTTTGCCTTTCTGTAAGGAAATCTACAAATTAAGGAGCTGGAGGTTAATTTCCCATGTGGAAAAGAAGTGGCCTCTGTCTTTTTCTATTCAGAGGATTTACTTTTGAAATCTTAGAGGCTGGCAAGATAGTCCAGCTTAGGCAAGCTTAGACAAGCTCAGAGGCTGTGATTCAGTCCATGGCACTACATATCCTGTCAGCCCCACCCATAGGGTGAGATGCACACCTGTAATCCCAGCAGTAGGGAGGCTGAAGGCAGGAAGATCACCATGAGTCTGAGCTGTGTAGTGAAACCCTGCAATAATCAAATACATTGAAATGAAAGAAAGAGGTAAAGAAATAGAAATATTAGAGTTGTGAAGTACTTCTTCCTTTCTTTGAAATTTGTATGTACATTTTGAAAGTTCAAATTAGCCCTTGTCAATTCTGTAAGCCATGAACATCCTTTTTAAGTTCTAGTGTCTCTATGTTTAAGATATAATAATCAAGAAAATCAGCATCCTTGTCTTCTAGTTCTGTGGTTGAGTGAGAACCTTACTTCAGTAGATATATTGTTTCTATGTTCCAAAATTACATAATGTCCTTAATATATTTAAATATTAGTTTCCTCTAGAAAAGCCAGTTACTTTTCCAAATGGTCAGCTTTAAATGCACTTGAATTAAAATAAATTATTTCTTAAAAGTGGTCTACCTATTTGTTGTTAGAGAACTATGTATGGTTTACCTTAAAACCATCTATGAATTTTAGCTACTTAATGGCGGATCTACTTTATACACAGTGATAAGGTTTATTTTACCTTTTCAGTGCTTTAGGAGATTTTGATATCCGTCTTAACTGTTTCAGTGTTTCTTTAGTATTCACATTGTTTCTTATTTTAAATGTATTTAGTACAAGGTCTACAGGATCTCACTACACAAATCAAACTCATAGTGATCCTCCTGTTTTCAGCCTCCCAAGCACTAGGGTCACAGGTGCGTTCCACCAGGCCCAGTCTCAATCTCTGTCTCAGTGCACCCTTGAGAGTGGGGCCAGGGTGGACTGAACCCTGGTTCCTGTGTTTGAAATTGTTCTCTTTGTTGCTGTTTATGTACTGAGTTGGCAAATTGTGTTTAATGTATTTTTCTCAAGATTTACTGTAGAATCTATTTTTGAAGAAACAAACTTCCCAACAACATGACAGAATGATGCTTAATTAATTATCCTGTGTTTCAATTAGATATGAAAAACTGGAAACGCTGGTTAACTTATCGTGAAGAATGAATAGTGTCAAAGAAAATTTTTACATCCAATTTTGAGCATTGTAATAGATATCTACATTTTATATCTGTAAAAGTCTTAAAGCAAACATGCCCAAGTATAAGCACCATATCCCATCCAAAACTCTTTCTGGTCTAATTTAATGCAATCATTTCTCATCTGTGTTTCAAAGAATGATAAATAAGATTTTACTCACCCTAATTTCCAACCAGTCACAGATGAATGTGAACAATACCTTCTGAGTAGCAGCTGAATTTATCAAATCTTCTCCATTGCTACAGTAATCATATAAATTTAAATAATTAGCATTCTATGCAGAGTTGTAACAATAGTTATTGAAATGGCTTTCCGAAATCCATTCTTGTTCTCTCATTCATTTTAAATGACAGTCCAAGTAATTTATTTGAGAATGAAAGTTACCAGTCTATTTAAAGTGCTACTTATTGTTTCTAACATAAGAATAAACATAGATAGATAGATAGATAGATAGATAGATAGATAGATAGATAGAGGCCATCAAAATATATACACTTTAGTATTTCACCATCTTAATACACGTCTGGGTGCTGAAGGCCAGTACTTCGTGTGCTTCTTTTTCTTTGCTTTTCTTGCTACTTTTTGAAACACTCTCACCTTATAATTCAGGATGTAGCCCAAGTTGACCTCTAGTAGTGATCGTTCTGCCTCAACCTCCCAAGTGCTAGAATGAAAAGTGTGTAGTTATGTGCCACCACACCAGCCTGGGAGCACCTCTCATAATTGTAAAGGACAAAGGTAACCTTTACGAATCTTAGCAAGTCTCAATAAATCTATCTATATGATTTCATATAATTATTTTACAAATTTGCTCTGCTCATACTGGCAGGCTTAAATTTGTGTCACCATGACTCATAAATTTTGCAGTCTATTTCCATTGAACTGCTTTCTATTTCCCTCTGTTTCTCATTGCTTTCTGTCTACTTTTGCAAGACTCACACTTGACATTAGTGCTCTGACAATGTCTCACTGTGTGGTTGCAGTGTGCTCTTGTGTTCATAGCACCCTTCATTTCAATTCAAATGATGCTTAATGCTTCAGGGATTCTTTAACTGACACCTCTAGATAAGATTCCCAAGACTTTAAATACCGTAAATAAAAGTATTATTTCTATTTCATGTGTTTATCCAGTTTATATTTACTATATCATATTTTACAATTTAGAATATAAATTATAAAAATTAAATAGAAGCTACATGTTATTCAGAGCTGTTTCTTCTACTATCATCCTGTTATCATCAAGAGCAGGGTTTCAATAATTCACCAAGTTGCCCAGACTGGTCACTGACTTGTTATCCCCATACCTCAGCCTTCAGAGTATTGGGATCGTAGGGATGTGCCCCAACACTGTAGATATTCCCCTGCTCTGTTCTTTCCATGAAGTTTGCATTTCGAGTCTGGAAAATGGTATTATGAAAAAACAATTCTGGAACCGAGATGTGCTTCTTGTTTTTGGAATAACACTGTTTTTCTATGCCCTGAAAGAGGAAGGAAATATGTATGTCATATTTGTGAATATTCATTCCTATATGTAAATATCTGTCTCACTGTGAAGACAACATGGGATTTTATACTGACTTCTGCGCTCCGATCTGTGATCAAATTGATCTTTTTAGCCAGGCGTGGTGGTGCACGCCTGTAATCCCAGCACTCTGGAGGCTGAGGCAGGAGGATCGGTGTGAGTTCGAGACCAGCCTGGGCTACAAAAGTGAGCTCAAGGCCATTTTCAACTGCATAACAAGACCCTGTCTCAAAAAGACAAAAAAAAAAAAAAAAAAAATGATCTTTTGATCCTTCTTCCTGTGATAATTTGTACATGCTACTCTAATATGAAAATCCAGCCCCCCACACAACTTTTTAGTAATTTTCTAGTTGATTCAGAATTAACTGAATCAATGTATAATTCATAGGAAAATATAAGTATAAAATATTAAGTACAATTGTTTTAATTAAGTACAATTAATCTAACAGACTTCACTCCATTCTATAGATATTTAGGCCACCATATTTTCTCCCTCACAACATTGAAGGAAGTGCTTCAAATATTAAAATACTGGAATATTTATGGTCAGTTAGGATATTTTTTTGCCACATTCACTCTATTACAGAATTTTCAACATCTTAAATAACTTTAAAATTTGTAGACAATAACATTTCACTTTAGTATTATTAAATTATATCTTTTGTGACATATGTTAAGTGACACATATTCACCGTTTCATTATCAGGAAGTGTTTTTCCAGGCCTGAATCTCACCTCTTTTTCTATGCAGTATCATTTCAAGGCACATCCACCCAATCACTGGTGCGCACTACTCTTTTGACAACTGTGCTAGATTTTCCTTCTACAAAATGTTACACATTGCATTTGTAAACATAGATAATGTACGTGCTCGTTTCAGGTTTTTTTCTTGAATTTACTGACATGCATTTGAAGGTTTATCCACTGCATTTATGGATTAGTAGTTGTCTTTATGTTACTAAAAGTATTCCCTTTAATATCTGTACAAGTTTTTAGGTATTTGCTTGCCAAAAGATCCATCCCAGTGTTCAGTAACTATGCATAAGAGTGATACATACATTTCCATACGTGTTTAATATGATTACAAGTTTTACAATTAGTTTTTTTATTTTTATTCATTTTAATGAGGATATAAAAATTAAATAGCAATGAAATTACTTCAAACACCTAAAGTTTTCAGAACAAAAAGTAAAAAGATAGATGAGCTAAAAAGAAGTTCAATATTTTGGCTCTAACTCCTCAAGGTCAGTGAAGACTCAGGACATAAGAGAACCTCTGCTGTGATGTAGTGGAACTAAGTATTTTTCCAAATTTTCTGATCAAGGAGATTATGGGGCCACAGAGAAAAGTGATTGATGGTGTATACTGTGCCTAAGAGTCACCTAGTTTTATTCTTAATGAGTAAATACCTAACAGTGAAATTACAAATTTAATGGTAAAACTAAGGGTCCTTGTTTCTAGGAATTTCTCTTAACAAATCAGATTACATTTTGAGGAGGTTTAATGGGACAGTGTCTCTCAGAGAATCCAGAGGAATCAAGAGCAGCTGCTGACATTTTGTCGTTTTAACCTACTGAGGACAGCAAGAGAATACATTGTTGGTGTTTTAAGATCCACAATATAGTTTCATTTGCAAAAGGAGAAAGAATTAACATGATTTGGGTTCAAGAGACAAAGTGTCAGCAGCTCCTCCTGCCTCTGGATTCTTTGAAAGACACTGTCCCAATAAACTTCTCCAAAATGGCTGCCAGTGTGTTCTACCTTCCTTTGGCCAGGCGCTGTATCACCCAGCTTTGGTGCCATTTTCTGTCGTCTTCCCACTGGATATCACCGTATTTAACTCAAGCATGTGACAGCTAACACATACTGTCACCTATGTGTCTTAAGCAGAACTTGCAGAGTCTGCTCTGCTCTAGGACAACTTCACTTCAGATTTTTAAATCGTTAAATTGCTTGTGCAAGATATTTTTCTAAATATGGTGACATTTTCAGGTACAAGGAGCTTAAAATTATGTGCATTCTTTCTCCTTTTGCATTTTACATCAAATAGCTTGTAATTCCAAAATATTCTGGTGATTTCACCTCATCTGCTAAATACAGTCACTCTGTATCAATAATTCCAAACTTCTCAGACTATTACAACATCAACATTAATGCACAAAATTATGAAAGCAATATAAGCTGACGAATTGTGAAATGCCATCCGGGGAAGATTCCTCGGTTGTGCAAGACATATGTGAATGAGGCTGTGGGTATGACCCATTCACAGGCAAAATCTACTCTATGCATGGATTTGAGAAAGAAGAAAAAAATAATGTTCTCCCATCATAGCGATGGGGTGGGATACGCTACACGTTCATTTTCAAAAGAAAATAAAGGTATGAAAGAAGATTGAAATGTAATAATTGAGAAAATGAACCTGGGAGCAAAGATAAATTAAATAAAATAATTATAACAACAACAAAACCAAAATCCATTGAGTGTAACCATGCTGTGTGTAAACATTAGAACTTACTGTTAAAAATTTAAACAATATAGTTATGAATCAGTTAATATAGTTAAATATACATGACTCTTTTCTTCCATTAATACGTTATTCAAAATGCTTCTCTTAACAAAACTGGACTAAAGATGCAGCTCAGTGTTAGTGAGCTGGCCTAGGAGGCAGGAAGTTCTGGAAAAGTTTTACCATGTGGTATAAAATGTAAAAGCTAGAAAGGAAACTCACTCAGTATCCCCTCGTGTCCCTTTCCCAGACAGGAGTTTTTTTCCCCTCAATAAATCTATTCTGTTCATAAAAAAATAACAAAATGTAAAGCTAGATTAGCATGCTAAGCTGTAAAAGGCATACACAAACAGCTTCTGACATTGCCAATTCTACCGATAACCCACTGTGATTATGGAATATGGGCTATGTATACAACTACTTTCTCTTAGTTCAATGAGAAGAAATTTTTGTACCAATAATGATTAGAAAAATTATTATGTCTACACGCTATGCTCTGAATAACTACTACGAGGACAAGGATATGTATTGTATCAAATACTGGGAATGTACTACTAATGTGTTTTGAAACTGTAGTATTGTTATTTTTCATTAAAAGTTAAGAAAAGAAACATAACTTGATCTTCAGGCATGTGATTTACTTGTGGCTTAGGTATAAACTTCTAAGTCCATTTACTTAAAAGAAAAATTTCTGTTTTAATTAAGAAATGTTCATGAAATTTCAAGGCTAAATTCACTTACACAGAAATGGTTAACAGGTGTCTGAGTGCTATACACAACTGCAATGTCATTTTTAGTTAAAAATATTTTACTAAATGATTAGAGAACTTTTGAACAGTTTCCTTTTTTATAGACTAAGAGTAGAGTTGAAGAAAAGATTCCCTAGTTAAGATAAACGTTAAGAATAACATAAGGCTGTCATATAGCTTCCATACTTTGTAAGAATGAAAAAAAAAAAAAAGATAGTTGCTCATTTAATAAAAATGGCATTGGGCACCTGAGATAGTTAAGTGGTCTAAAGCGCCTGCTTGGGCAAGCTTAGGCAACTACAGAGACCCCAGTTTGATCCCTGGCACTACATGCTGCGCTGGCCCCACTGCCAGGGCAAGGCTGAACCAGCCATAACTTAAATAAATAAATGAAGTTCAAAAAAAAAAAAAAAAGAATGGCATGTTACCAGTCAAGCATGAATAGCTTTCTTCCATAAGTAGTAGGGAGAACTACATACATGTAACACTAAAACATACTATTCTAAGGAAAGATTTAAATTACATCACATCTTGCCGGGCGTGGTGGCACACACCTATAATCCCAGAACTCGGGAGGCTGAGGCAGGAGGATTGGTGCGAGTTCGAGACCAGCCTGGGCTACAAAAGTGAGCTCAAGGCCAGCCTGAACTGCATAGCGAGACCCTGTCTCAAAAAGACAAAAAAAAAAAAAAAAAAAAAAAAAAAAAAAAAAAAAAAAAAAAAAAAAAAAAAAAAAAAAGAATGAATGAATAAATTACATCACATCTTGAGAATACTATAGAAGGAACACTTATTTTCTGTATTTCTTCTCATTCTAGTATTTAATAGATGAATAGATAGATAGATCTCTCTCTATATATATATCTCTTTTACAAACTATATCAGCGTTTTTTTTTTCTTTTATCAAATGAATACTCACTTAAAATTAGTGTAGTGGTTTAGTATTTTACTTTGTAGGACTTTACTAGCAAAGAAAAGATACTGCAGAGAATATAGATTCATGGAGAAGATACTTTAGCTTTGTTAATATGTTTCTGGACAGTTACTGGAGGATGCAACATTTAGAATTCTGCGCGGCAACTATATATATATATATATATATATATATATTATATAACCATGTGTATTCGTTGGAACTGTGTCATGTTTAAAGCTTCCTCAAACTCAAAAGATTTGATAACAAATATTGAATTCAGTATTTCCTTCAATAAGAATGGAGAAGGAAATTATGCTATCTTAAAAAAAATAAAACAAAATGATACATAACAGCAAAACTGATTTTGGAATTTTTGCGTGTGTAAGATTTTTGTTTGAAAGTATTAATATATCCAGATTAAAATCTCCTTAATGTGGAATGAAAGGGAAAAACTGATTACTTGGATACATTTTTATTTAAGGATCAATTTTCCTCATTAATTGGTTGTTAATGCCTTATGTTTGACCTTTCTTGATTATTTTGATCAGTATAAACAAAGATTACGGCTTTCCATAGTGCTGTGACATTAGAGGAAATAGATACCCATGAACTCATGTTTTGTCTACTGTTCCTTAGTGTATGCTCTGTGGAGTGGTGGATCATCTTTCTGGTCTGTTGAGCAAGACTTGGTCTTTATTGAGGAGAGGTTGTTGATTTCTACTGAAACCTTTGCCTGGGTAACTAGTCATCTCTCTTCACTTGCTTGGGCTCTGGGTAAAATTCTCTGCAACATTTCGAATCACTTTTTCTTCAAGTGCATTGAGTCTATTTTACATTCTCTGAATCTTTGGGGCTAGAATTTCTACGGTACAGCATCAAATGTGGTGTCTTCTCACCTACAGTAGGTAGAAGTTGATTTATGACATGTGTTTCATGGAGGCTCCGTTCTGTACCAAACGAAGAAATGCAGCCATCGTGTGTGGTGCTTAACTACAAGAAAGGTTTGTGTAGCTGAAGATTCCACAAGTTGCTGTGGAACTAGTCAACCCCGGTTCAGGCACTTTCCATTTTCATGTCAGGATTACAAAGAAAAAACAAATCAGAGCTTTGTTTCTTTTCTCTACTTCTATTGACATACAAAATACCTCCCAGACTCATCAGCAGATGGAGGGGTTTAACCTTATGCTAAATGTTTGCCTTGCCTGCCCCAGAATTTTGATTTTCCTTCTTTCATTGCTCACTGCTGTAGTCAACAAACATTATGACTCACTGTGTTTGACACTCCCCTATTATGAAATCTTTGTGTTGTGAACTTTCTGTCTCATTCATGGTATGAGACATATTACACACATACACACACACACACACACACATATACATATACATATATATACATATATATATGTATTACTGTACTAAATATATGTAGTACAGTAGGGTCTACAGGGTCTCTCTACACACATCACACTCATAATGATCCTCCTATTTTCAGCCTGGGATTACACATGCGCATCAACATTCCAGGCTCATTTGCTGGTTCAGCATGCCCTTGGGGGGTGGGTAGTCAGGACTGGCACAGAATGCCAGGGATCAAACCCCAGTTGCTGTACCTGCTGAGCTATCTGGCTTTCCCCTGGTATGCTATATATTAAAGAACTAGCTTTCTTCTTCTATTAAAAAAAGCTGTGTTGCTTTCCAAACAACTGCTAGAAAATCCGTAATCTACATTTCAAGTCGCTTTTTCATTGTTGGTATAAATTCATACAGATCCCTTCAACAGTGCGCTTTCTTTTCTGTGCAGACAGAAATTCTGCACAGATAGAAAGATTGCTATGAACAAAGAACTGCAAAGAAAAAAGGAGGTAAAAAGAAAGTCCCATTTCAGATAGCTCATAAAACTAGCGTCCTCTGCACATTTGTCCATACAGACAGAGTGCACTTGCCCAGGGGAATATTGATGGGAAAATGAAATATATAGATCATGCCCAGCTTTCCGGGAAACCAGAATGAATCTACAAGAAAGAGACTCAGATCATGCTTGCTAGGGAGTCAGTTTATAATTCAGTGAAATTCAGGCAAAAGAGTAGCTTGTTCTTTACTTCTGTTGCACATATGATATGAAACTAATGTGACAAAATCAAATAACTAAAGTTCACTGTGTCACTGACATATTTCTAAGATTGTCTTTTTCATATGAGATAACCATGAACTCTGTTAGTGTGCATGCTTGTCCGTCTTTCTATTGATATTTCTTCAAATCCTCACCCATTTTAAGACATCTATTTTCACAGAGCACTGAAATATGCAAATGTCCTCCAATATGGTAAGTATAGCATAAAGCAGGGCAGCTCTCTTTGCAAATATGATACAGAAGTGATTTCTTTTGTCAGTTTACATTTATTTCCACTGATATATAAAAGTATAAAACTATATATATATATTTATGAATGATCAGGTTGAGGCAGGCAATCAGGACATGGCCAGATAGATACCTGGGCAAGTAGAGATCTAGCTGGCAAGCATACTGAAACAGGGCAAATCTGAAGAATGGTTTTCAAGCACTGGACATAGGACCCATCAAAAATGTCTTTAATTCTTCTGCTCCAGATCAAGCATTCGGTAGGACAGTGTAAATCTGACATCAGCCTAAGAAATGGGGTGTGAAACATGTCCATCATGAAGCTGGTGGCCACTGTGTTCCTTTCTTCACTGACCTGCCTTGTCCTGCAGTCTGTACTTTTTGTACTTTATTTGGCCTAGATTTTATTTGCAGTGCATATTTCTTTCTATGATTTTTATAATTATAAAGCTTGAAACATCTTTTTTTTTGCTATTTTTGACCCAATATTTTATTTAAAACAAAAACCTGGAGAGAATTGTTAGGAATCCAAAGTACTGCAAAAATCTAGCAGCAGGGTGAATTTTACTATACATGTGTCCATTTTACAATATTTAAATCAAATTAAATATGTTTTAAGATTCAATATGGCCCAGCAAGTTCACAGGATATGTATAAAAATATTTGTTCCATTACTATATGTTCACCTTTGAGGGCACAAAAGTAACCTCTTCAATCCTCAGGATTTGCGAGGAATTTTTATGTATGTAGTACAGGTTCTACAGGGACTCACTACACAGACTGAACTCACAGTGATTCTCCTGCTTACAACCTCCCAAGTATGGGTGCACTACACAACACCCAGTCTCAGTCACCTTCTCAGCACACACTGGAAGCTGGGCGGGCACAGAACCCTGGCCTCTGTACCCTGCCTAAAGAGGGTTTTAGCCACTGAGATATCTGGCTCGAACCTCAGAATGTTTTCATATAATAAAAACACAGCATTTATTTGAAAAGACATAAGGAGAAAATACCAAATTTTTATAAAATTCATTTTTGTATAGAGTGAAATCATTATTCAGTAGTTTGCAAAAATATTTTACAAATTATAAAATCTTCCATTTTTAATTGAAAAAGGTGGTACGGTGACTTCTGGCTTTTAACTTTAATGGATAAATACTGTGAAAGTAATCATTTTCAATTTTTACAGCATGATGTCAAAAACTAAAAATTAATGGCATATTTTAACATTGAAAAAGCAATGTTATTTAGTACATTAACAGACTTCAGAAGTGTGAATTAGAGCCATAAGGAACATTAGCAATAGCCTTCACTTATGATCAATATTTTGTATAAAAACTAGCAGCCTCATTCTGGTAAAGGGAATCTACTAAAATGTGGCACCATTATGACTTTAGAAGAGAAATTATGGTTGTTTTCCAAAAATTTGAAAATGTATATGGATATGATCCCTCTCAAGACTCCGGGAAACGAAATACTACAATTTCTAGGAAGTATACACAGAGGAAAAACAGTCACTATTTTTTTTTTTTTTTTGGTTTTACAGATGACATATTTATACAGAGAACAGCCAAAGAATCTCAAGAACAAAATATCTAGATGTACTACATCACTGTAGAATGTCACTCTATACAAAGTCAACATGCCAAAATTATTTTCTTTAAAGATAATTTTAAGACAGCATGTTAAACAGCACTTTGCAAATATAATACAGAGGCATTAATATTTAAATTTAATATGCACAGCAGATACTATGTAGAAATATGTGCTTTCAATAAAATTAATTGAATATCTTAGTAGAAAAATGACTATATTGGAAATCTCTACAATCTTGTCAATTTTTCCCAATTTAACACACAAATTTAATTTAAAGAAAAATTTCAAGTAATCTATTCTGTTGACACATACAAATTTTTTTTTTTTTATTTGGCACAGTGTCTCACTACAAAACTTGCATCAATAGTAATCCTCCTGTTTTCAGCCTCCTCAGTACTGGGATTACAGACATAGGCCACCACACCAGGTCTCAGCAGCCAGTGCCTAGGGCAGGGCCAGCGTGGCATGGCGTGCTGGGAATCAAACCCCAGTCCTTTATCTTGCCTAAGCAGGCACTTAGATGGCTAAGCTATCTTCACAGCCTATGCAAACTCATTCTAAAACTATACAAAAGGAAAACAGGCTTAAAATAATCACCATGATGAAGTTGTGGTATTTATAATACCAGACTTCAAAACTTCACTGTAAAGCTACAATAGTAAGACAATTGCTACCTTTATCCATGCAGCACAGTATAAAGCTACAAAAAAGTCCATGCTACCAAAATATCCTGGTCTATATCAAGGTACAAGGAAAATACAATAGCTTTCAACAAATAAAACTGGAAAATTAGTTGTCTAATATGCTAAGTAACAGAGATGCACTTTAACTGTGTACACTAGTAGGTTAAAATGTAACAGAAATAAAACTAAATAGAAAGCAGTAAAACTACTGGAAAACATATAATGGGAATATGCATGATGCAGAATTTGGTATAATTCTTAAATGCATGATGATGTGGTCTGTTAAAAATGAGAAACTGTAATTTCTTAAATAAAACTCATATGCTGCAAAATACTTTGGTAAATTAGGGAAAGAAAAGCCACCAATTCAGGGAAAATATTTTCAAGTCAGAATCCATAAAGGACTAGAAATCAAGAGATGTAAAGTACATTTTATTGATTCATTGATTTGATTTTATGAGTTTGATACAGTGTCTCACTATGCAGCTCCAACTCACAGTGATTCTTCTGTTTTCACCCACCCAAGTGCTGGGGTTACAGGCATGCACCACCATGCAAGGTGGCAGGGCCAGAGTGACATGTGGTGTTGGGGGTCGAATCTTGGTCCCTGCACTTGGCTAAATAGGTGCTTAGTCCACTAACTTATCTCATTGACCCCATAAAAGAGACTTTAAACTCAACAGTATGTAAAGAAGGATTCTAAGAGCTTAAGGTCTGATCAAAAGATGATAAACAACTATGAACAGATATCATATCATGTATCACTAAGGTACTATAAGCCAAAACAACAGTATGCCACCACTGCACATCTAGTCTATTGGCTAAAATTCAAAATGCTTATTATGAAGCATAGGGTAGTAAAATAAATTTACACTTGCTATTGGTAAGAATGTAAAATGGTTTGGTAACTTCCAAAAATATTTTGTAAGTGTGTATGAAACAAAATATAATTCCCCTACATCTCATCCCTAACTATGTACTAAAGTGATTCATACATTTAGGCGTGCATGAAAGATTTTGTACATATCTATTTATAGTAGCTTCTTTCAGATTAATCAAGAAACGGTACCCGATGACACCTAAGAAATAAGTGGATAAAACTTTGTAGTGCATTCATGCAATGTTTCTTCAGTGATTTCACTGAGTGTGAGAGCACATGTCTATAATATCAGCACACTGAGAACCTGAGACAGAAGGATCACAAGTTCAAATCTACAAAGTACTGTCTATGGTCTCAAATTTAATCCTGAGGGGATTTGACCCTGGAAGACACCAAAAAAAAAAAAAAAAAAAAAAAAAGAATGTTTAGTTATACAGGTCTTGCTTCGACTTGCCCTTGACCACCCAGCAAGAAAAAAAAAAATCCTTAATTACAATGCATGGAAAGCAGAGCTAGATTGGTGAGATGAGCTTTAGGAGGCTCAGATTCAATAGCCTCCAACGTCACAACCTTCACTGGTGGCACACTGCAATTGCAAAACCTTTGATTGTATATGTATCTGCTTCCTCTTAGTCCAAAGAGAAGTATATTCTTTCCTGTTTTTCTTTCTTTTTTCTATGCAACATTAATAGGGAGGTAGGTCATGCCCACACACTGCACTCTATAGAATGATTGTGAGGACAATATGCAATATGTCAACTTTCAAAGAAGAAAAGGGGGAAAAGAAAAAA
>PVJA010008679.1:0-39374 GCA_004027025.1 Myocastor coypus
AAGGAGAAGGAGAAAACAGCCAAAGAACCAAAGCAGCAACAACAATAAAAGAAAGAATACTGAACTTGGTACTTTGTATCAGGAAATATAGCTCCACCATTCAGTCATTTTGAAGAAAAGATACAAATCTTCTGAACTCCAAAGTTTAGAGAAAAGTATAAGGAAATAGTGAATAAAACTTTCTATTGCCAAGAATTGATGATAAGACATAGAGTAGATGATAAAGAGTCCAGACACCATATTGTAAACACAGTCATAAAATGACTAGGGCCGCATACCCCTGCCCGAGGTCAGGAAAGTGCATCTTGCTATATCTAACCATTGTCCTTAAGATGCTGTCAGATGTTCCACCTATAGCTCTGCGGCCTTCGCCACTTCCACACACTATTTCAGCTTTCTACAAGACAAGATTGAATTATCTGTCTGCCTGTGTCCTCTCTCCCACTACAGGAGTATGTTCTGCTATGCATGGAATATTCTAGAAGTTCAGAGAGTCATATTGTCCAGGAGCCACTCTTAGCCAAGAATGGAAAGCAATTGAAAGGAAAAATGAACCAGCTTCCTTACCCTTGGGAAACATGTTCACCAAAGTTCATCTGTCTTTTTTTTTTTTTTTTTTTTTTTTTTTTTTTTTTTTTTTTTTTTTTTTTTTTTTTTTTTTTTTTTTTTTTTTTTTTTTTTTTTTTTTTTTTTGTATTTTTTTTCCTTTCTGAAATGTTATCTTCTATGTTTGAGAAATTTCTTAAATTAATCATAATAGGATTGGCTAACTTGTAGTAACAAGTAATCCTAAATCTCAGTAACTGGAAAAGACATCTCGCTATGTTACCACAACAGAGATTTTTCAGTTGATCAAAGATCAAAGGGAGTTGGCTATCTTTACTGAGTGACTCTCTTCCAAACAGTGAGGTAAGAATTCCACTCTTTAAGAATTTCATCTTAAAGCTACTCAATTTCAGCACCCAGGTTCTGCACACTACACCAAAAGGTGAAAAAGAAACGAAGGATGCAGATGGGCTTTTAAAACTGCTTTTGCCCACAAGCTTGTCACTTCCATTCAAATTCCACTGGCCAGAACTTGTCACATGGTTCCAAACCAACTGGGAAAGGGGTCGGACTCACTGGACTTCCTTCTTTATGCTCAGTCCAGGAGCATTCCTCCAGGGAGACTCTGAGAGCTCCTCCCACCCCACTCACCCACCCTTGTGCACATTTCCCAGTGCTTTGATATACATCTCTAATTTCAGCTGCTTGGGTCACTTTCTAATTTTGCTCTTGCATTGTTTTTGTGGGAGTCACACAAAGGCAAAAGTTTTAAAAATACTGATTTCTTTTTCTAGCCCCTTTAACACTCCCAGCAAATGAGGTAGGATTTCATGAATTATTAATGCATGAATGAATGATGTTTCACAAGGAACTTTGACCTTATGAGTTTCCTGGCCTACCTAATCACCCGGGCATGCAGGGGACATGTCCAAGAAGCCATTGCTGACTCTTTGATGTGAAAATGCTCCTTGATTGTATTTCTCCTTCTGGGAATGGCAAGGAACCAAAGTCAGGGAAATAGTAGATAATAATAAAACCCAGGATTGGGAGCCTTGAATTCATAGAGCAGGACTCAGATGCCAAATATAGGTCAGGAATAAAAACTGGACCTCTGGGTATGAACCCTCTTTCCAGCCTGGCTGTGCTACCCTCAGCCCCTTCAAACAGACCAGTGCCTGGTTCAACACCACCAGGGAAGCCAGTGTCCAAGCCCAGAGTCCAGAACTTCATAAGGAGAGTTCAGCTGAGCTGAACTAAGCTGATCTCCATCTGGCAAGAATAAACAAAGGAAAAGATTTCTCAGCTAAGAATCCTCTGAGAAAAGGAAAATTTGAAGCTTCCCAAAATTCATCCCTCTTGCCATATGCTGTGACTTTTCCATTCATACCAGCAATTGTGGAAACTTCAGCTTCTGAATATAACCTTGAGAAATTAACAAAGAGTTTATAAATAAGTGCTGACTCAGAGCAGATCCCTTGTTAACGTTTCTCAAGCCTTGTGATAACTGATGTCCCAACCAAGGCTCTCACTCTTTTGGACAGTCCCTACCAAGGAAGCCTTCACTACTCTGCTGTGACCTTCTTATTGCTATCCTTGCCACCTCTCTGGAGCAAACCTATGATTTTCCAGGTTTCTCTCTTTGTGCCAAAAATTGAAACAGATTGTGTCAGGACAGGAGGGAAAAGGATGCAGAGAATGAAGAGAAGAGAAATAAGACAGAAAGTCTAAGCAGAGTGGTGCTTTTATCCTTGAGTATATGGGGCTTCTGACTATATAATTGGAGTCACTCACAAGTAGTGCGTCAGCACCATGCAATAGCCAGGCCTAAGCTAATGCCACATTGTCCTGTATGAGCAATATTTTTGCTGGGTTACTGTGCTGGAAACAGATCCTTAGATAACCTCATAGACATGAGTCATTCAGCCTCTCAGGGCACCTGATCAATCTCCAATAGAGGTCAGAAGATCAGGACAATAGAGAAATCAGCTTTTTGTGTGCACTCAAAGCATCTAACCTAGAAGACACCATCTTCAAGACTGGTTACATAATTTGCAAGGTTGAGCACAAAATAAAAATATAGTACTCATTTAAAGGTGCTCTGGTATTTGAAAGCAGGGGTAGCTTTCCAGTGTGAGCCTCTGTGTGACCCCACAAGCTTTAGCCCATGAAGCTAGCCATGAAAACTGGCTTTCATTGGCTCTAGGCACTAAAACAAGACTGAGAAAACCTTGAAGTGTGGTACCTCTCAAATTTGGGATCTTAGACAGGAGTCATGCTGACCTCAGTCCAAGTGAAGAACTAGGCCAAGGTTACAGAAAAGAGCAAGGGTAAGTGTGATACCACCCCTCATCCCCAAATCTTCAAATGTCAAGGGAACTCATGACAAAAAATAGCTAAGAACTTGATGAAGCACTTACTCAACAAATTCACAGCCACCCAATAGAATGTGGCATAGCCACCAAAAATAATGTTTATGAGAGCTTTCTAATAATACAAAGTAAAAATCATTATAACATAAATTCAAGTGAATCAAATATAATCACAATTATGTGACCATGCATATATTAAAAAGTACTAGTTTTAAATAGAAGTATAATATCAGCAGTGGGTACTCCTGGTAGGGAAATATTACAAGTGACATTTATTGTCTCTCATAATTTTCTAGGACTCAAATTTTCTCCAGTGAACCAAAACGAATTTTGTAAAGAACACAAAACTTCAGGGACTTAGTGAAGTAAAAAAAAAAAAAAAAATCTTAACTAAGGATGGTACCTTAAGACCTCTTCCGTCTGATGAATTCTGGAAACATTTCATTATGAAGCTTTGTAAGAAATGGTCTCTGCTATGCAGAGTGTTCTTTAATTCCTAAATGGTAGGAAAAGGACAATGCTACTTTCAGTAATACTGACTTTTAGAACCCATTTTGACATAATGTTAAACACTTACAAACCATACTTCCATTTCTTACCAACCCAGTCACCTAACGTTAAGCTACCCTCTTCTGTCCTTTGAAGTGGGCCGTGTCACCGTCCTAGACACGAGTTAGTGCCACTGAGAAATTGGAAGACACACGTCTAGATACAGCAGAACAGAAAGCTGCATAGTCCAAGGTATACTAAAGAATAACATTTTTGTTTTTCTATATCTTATCTTTATTTCCTCATGGACTCCTTTACTTTATTCCCATAAAACTATCAGATAAGAAGGGAAGAGGAAGTTATTTCTGCCAACTGGTGATTACTCATCTCTATTGGCTTAAAAGAGTCTCTTTCATATTTACTCAGTTGGAAATGAAATTTTCAGTTGAAAGAAATGAAGGACTTGAAAGGTTTTCTCAAAAGATAATCAGAATATTGATTAGTTCAGATACCACTAAGCTGATACTTAGATTAAGCAAAAGATGTGAATTAAGCAGGCAACATTATTTTGGAATGCTTCCCTGTGTTTCTGCTGCCCTATGTAGTTATTCCACTGGCATATTTGAAGGAAATTAGAAGAAACAATTTTTAATGAAAAGTAGTTGGTTTATGCAAGGGGTAAGGTGATGGTTACACTTGTGAATTTGATTAGCTCAGGAGCTGTCCCCGGGGATTAGTGTAGCACACTTTGGAGTGTGTCTGGGTGGGTGGTGGAGATGCGACCTTGAGGGCTATAGCTAGTCCCTCTTGCCTTCCTTTTGTTCTATTCCACTGCGAGCTAAGCAGCTCTGTTCCAGCCCACCCCTGACCTGAGATGTTTCTGCCTTTGAGCCAATAGGACTGCACCCCTGAAACCCTGAGCCAAGTTACACCTGTGCTGTTCTAAGGTGTGGGTGTTGAGCATCATGGATCAGCAATAGGACAAATGATGAATACTGATAGTGAGGTCAAGATGTCCATTGGGAACACCCCGGAGATGCATGTCCCTTGGGCTCCCATTAGAAAGCTGTAATTAGTTTTTATACTATGGATATCTTGACCATCAGAAAGATTATATTTTCCTCTTGTTTGCTTTGGCTACTAGGAAACTCAAAGATAAATTTATAAATTTATATCCTCTATATCCTCTCTCTCTCTCTCTCTCTCTCTCTCTCTCTCTCTCTCTCTCTTTTTCTCTCTCTCTCTCTCTCTCTTTGAGGCAGATTTATTGATGTCAATTGACACTCATTGGGGTCATTCCCAAAGTATCAGTATCAGGCCCTGATCTCTAGTGGTGAGGGCTTATACAGAGTAAACAAGCAGAATGTACAGAGGCAGAACAGCTTGTCAACTGGGGACTGATTTATACAATGTGCATCACAGTGACTAGCTATTTCTAAGAAGCAAAAGTAACAGGAACTGTAACCAGAACTATCACCTGAGCAACTAATAAACCAAAGTATACCAGTTTATCTCTGATAAATGAATAACTGCAGCCATTCATCTGGTTTGCTAATCTTATATTTAACACCAGCCAAAATTCTATTTCCTTATTTTTCTTAGCCCCCATTTCCTCCCCACTTAGGTTTTATCTTTCAAACTCTGCAAATCACCTTAAAGTAGCTTTGAAGCAACAAAGCCTGCCTTGAACTTCCTGTGCCCTCAGAGATGCAGGAGCTCTTTAAACCTGAAGATAATGCTTTTAAGGACTGTTTTACAGCAAAACATGCCTCCCACTGGACCATACTCTTTTAAGAGCACAAACTATTTCTTACCGTGTGGCATCTGGCACATAATAAGCAGTTTGAAAATGTTTGTTTGAGCAAATGAATACAAGGACAGAGGAATGCTTTAAAAATGATTGAAACATGTGCAAAAGTGACTTGTATTGTAGCATTTGTCACACGTGACAGTTTGCTTTAAAATATTGTGATAATCTGTTATCATCAGATAGCTCTATAAAAAACGGGATGGAATTTTAACATCAGATATTTTTTCAGTGCTATCCACCAAGTCTTGTTCTGCAAAATGACTGACTGTAAATATGTTTGATGCTCTTTATTCATTGTGAATGCAAACACACAGCTCCATGAGGCATGTCCCGTTGAGTCTGCCATCAACTGGAAGATCTGTTCTTTGACTCACGAAATCTTTCAGCAAAGTGCTTTTAGCTTTGCAGTTACAGAAAACAGAAAACAAGTTAAACCTTTTCTATGGGGGAGCTATGGGGGAGAGAAACTCCAGATATGCTCAGAAACGCCTGAGCATCACAAAAACCATCACTGCAGTTAAGTCCTAAATCCAAGGTGCTGAGTCCTCCAGATTATATAAAGGTTTGTACAGTCTTGATGCACTAATAACAAATGATGTCTTGCATTTGTGTAATATTTTGTAAAGCACTATACTGAAAGGTTCTAGCTTTTCCAACTTTTTTTTTTAATCAGGTACCTAATAGTAAGAAATTGATTAGTGTTTTGTAAACATTCTCTGTGTGCCAAAACAAGGTTAAATAAGCACTTTGCAAATATTTGTCAGAGCAAACACTAAAATTGATACTATTTTCTGTAACTGCAAAGCTAAAAGCACTTTGCTGAAAGATTTCGTGAGTCAAAGAACAGATTGTCCAGTCAATGAGACCTGCCTCATGGAGCTGTGTGTTTGCATTCACAAGGAATAAAGAGCATCAAACAGGTTTACAGTCAGTCATTTGACAGAATGAGACTTGGTGGATAGCACTGAAAATATACTCAATATTAAAATTTCATCTCATTTTTTAATAGAACTTGCTATGTGATGATAACAGATTATCACAACCACTCGCTCCCCTTCCTGCAAGGGCAAGGCAGAGCCCAGAACCTCTCTTATGTTCTTAGAAAAGATGATGGTGGGGATAAACACAAGGAAGAAACAGCAAACTAGACTCAGAGCTAAGGCTGAGAGGGGAAGCAAGCTCAAACCAGGAGAAGGACAAGAGGCTTCTAGAAGAAAGGTCTGCCTTGCTTAGAAAAGGAGAGAGACCCTGGGAAAGATGTGAAGCTGCCACAGGGAAATAGAAGAGATATTTCAATGTGGCATCTAGAGACTTTTGTAGTGTCATGTGCAGTACAATCCCTGCCACAAATTCTGCAGTAAAAAATGTGTGAGGTGTCTTCATACAGAAACGAGTAAGGTGTGTGTGTGTGGAGCACGAATACTGAAACTCTCCCAGGCTACCTACTTGATCTCTTTCATGTCATGACTGTAAGCCCAGGGACAGCAAACTACAGCTCCTGCATTGGCACTTCCTTCAGAGCTCAGCCATAAAGGTCCACATCTGTGCTGGCCATGGCTTCTTTTCAGGATGATGGTTGAGATGCATGGTTGTGGTGGAGTCTGCCTGGCCCACATAGCCTGTGAGGTTTACTGTCTGTCTCTTTATAGAAAGCTTGGCGACCTCATTCACAATTCTTAAATAAGAAAAATAGGATGAGGAAAGTGAATATATTTTATCATTTGGGTTAATAATGTTGAAGAAATTTGGAGAAAGCAGTTCCAACTTTAACATAGATTCATTATTTCCTCAGCCAAGTTTTCTGAACTGTCAAGCAATGACTGCAACCCATCCAGATGACTGACACTCACAAAAGTTCTACAAAGTGCTGCACATGGTTTCAAGTTAAATCCTGAGAGGATTTGACTGACCTTGTCAGATATGAAAATTACATGTTTTATTATATGAGTCTTGCTTTAACTTGGACTTAACCACCCAGCAGAAAAGTTTAGCCATGAGGCATAAAAAGTAAAGCCAGATTAGTATGCTGAGCTGTAAAAGACTCAAGTCAACAGATAACGACATTGCCAGTTCTGCCAATAACCCACTACTCTTATGGAATGCTACTCTATGTATACAAGTACATTCTCTTAGATATTTCTTCTCAATGAGAAGAAATAGATATTTCTTCTCAATGAGAAGAAATATTTGTACCAATATTGTTTATAAAAGTTACCCTGTCTACATTTTGTACTTTGAACAACTACTATGAAGACAACAATACGCATTGTATCAATCATTATGGCTATCCTACTAAAAAACTAAAAAAATACAAATATCAAATAACAAAAAAAAGTTTTCTGGACTGCACAATGGACTAATAATACTTTCTTCTGGGCTGGCCACATAGCTCAGTGGACTAAAGCACCTGCTTAGGCAGAGAGCAGGGGCTCAGCTTCAATCCTTGGCTCCACAAGCCATGCCACACCTAACCTTGGGGTGTGCTGAGACAGTGAATGAGACTAGGCATCGTGGTGCATGCCTGTAATCCCAGCACTTGGAAGGCTGAAACAGGAGGATCACGAGTCCAACTTACACAGTGAGACCCTGTAGACCCTGCACTAAGTATTTATTAATAATATATACATACACACATACATATATACTTCACAGAGTTATCAGAAGACACAGATGTCAAAAGAATTTTTAATCATGTTTTTAAATTCAAAAATATTAGTGAAATGCTATGTGTTTCTGAGAGTGGCTTGAAAGTGGTGATTTTATAAACAAAATCAAATAAAAATGGTATAATATTTGCACATAGCTTAATTCATATCTCAATTACTTATAATACCTAATACAAAGTAAAACTTACGTAGATAGTTACTACATTGTATTATTTGAGGAATACTAACAAGAGTGAAATCTGTTCCTATGCACTACAGTTTTCCAAATATTTCTGACCTATCATTGGTTGAATCCAAGAATGTGAATCCATGGATACTTTGGATTAATTATATATCAGTACCAACAAGCTTATAGATCTCTCTCACCACAACATCCCTGGATGGGGAGAGACTGAGCAAAGTGCCCTGCAAAGGCTCGTAAAAGACACTTTGTCATTCTATTAGAGTTATCAGTGTGGCACTTTTTGTTTTAAAATTTTATATCAAGAGTTTAGTTTGGGATTTCTCTCGAGGGACACATTCCATTTCCATGAAACTCATCAGCTGTGACATCTTCTTCACACGTAGGAGGTTAACCTGATTAAAAAGTAAATATGAGGCAGTAACACAATAACTGTAAAGAAAAGATTATGGCAAGCAGCAAAAGTGAGGCCATCGTAAGGACTTAACCATGAGAAAACCAACAGCTTTTGAGTCTTTCAGTGCATAGAGGGGGTTCATAAAATCCTTCTACAGTACATTTTCTAACTTTTGGAGATTAAATTATATGGGCATAACACAACCAGTGGCAGGTGGATACAAATTCATAAATACTTTTAGGACGAGAAGAATATATCTCAGCAGGACTATGAGCTGTCATGATGTAGGGTTCAGTTTCTCAGTTCATTCTTTCAGTCCCTTGAAGACCACCTTAAATTCCTTCATGAAATACGGTGTTGTTACATCAACAAAGTCTTCACTAGGCCCCGATAAAATATGTTATATCAAGTGAATCATGGACAAGCAAGCGAACCACCTTTCTCTAAATGGCACTTAAAGACTGATTAACTAAAGTTTTAGGACAGCTAAAACACATAATTATACACTTCTACATAACTATCTGTCTTCCTTGTTGCTCACTTGTTCCTGAAAGACACAACAGTGCCCTTGTTTATTTAGCATTAATGGAGAGGTTACACAATCACACTCTAGCTAGGAGCAGAGAATTTTCATCTTACAACTGAATCTTTGATTGTCTAGCCATCTAGTGGTCATCACTGCAATTATAGTCACCATGTTTTGTTAGTTGAGCTTAGAAAAACTAAGTTGCCTGCTATAGAGTTGTCCTGAATTAATTTAATGAATTTTCTTTAAAATGCTATTCAGGGAGTAGCCAACATATCTTTGATCTAAGGCACTAAAGATGAAAAGGTATAATAAATTTGTAATGAACCTCACTGTTTTGTTTAGTTTTTATGTTTTTGAGGTAGGGTCTCACTATGTACTTTAAGCTGGCCTTGAACTCATGCTAAACCTATATTTATAATTACTACTTTGATTCGTGATACCTTCTAATCTCATAATAACCTTTTCCTTGAGCATTCTTTCAAATGGAGAAAAGAATCCTTTTTTACACTCTTAAAATCAATGTTTAATGTAAAATCATATCTTAGTGGTGCCCATCAGAATGAGAATTATTAGAGATTCAGAATTTAAATGCGCTTGAATCACCTCAAAATCTCTAAGGAGTTAAACTTGTATTTCTAGAGAAGGTATCACAGGACTGTTTTACAGTTCACTCAACAACAGTCTGGCACTTTCTTCCATTTATTTATTTTCATTTGTGCATTTGGTACAGGATCTCACTACACAGATCGGACTCATGGTGATCTTCCAGTTTTCAGCTTCCACAGTGCTGGGATTTACAGGTGTGTGCATGGATTCCAGCGCTGGCTCAGCACACCCTGGGGGCAGGGCCAGCGGAGCATGTGGGACTGGATATGGAAGCCTGGTCCTTGCACTTGCCTAAACAGGTGCTTAGTCTGCTGAGCTATCTTGCGGGCCTCTTGGCACTTTCAAACAATACTAAATAAAGCATCCTCCTTCCAAAGGACTGACCTTGCACTATTGAAAAAAATATTGATTGTTCATGGAAAAGACAACAGTTAACAGTTAAAATAGTTATATTAAGGTACCTAAAAGTTCAAAATAAAGCAAGAATCAATTTATCCTCTTGAATAGGATGACTTAACATGTAAAATGTAAATTTTGCCCCAATGTAAATACAACTGATATTCTAAAATTTAAATTTAAAAACATTCATTAATAGCTATCTTTGAAAATAAAGAGAAAATATAATGGGAGATATTGGCTTTATCAAATATTAAGACTGCAAACAAAAACATAGAACTCTGGTTGAAAAATTATATGGTGCTGGTGAAAGAACAGACTAATAGGCCAATTTAACAGAAATTTGTTTGTGCAACAAAATCTGTGGGAAAAAAGGCAACTATTATAGTAAATGATGTTGCAAAATCACCTTATTACACACAATGAAATTCAACTAGAACCATACTGAATGCCATATCACAGTAGACATCAGGTGGACTAAAGTTCTAGACATGAAAGACGGAAGTACAGACTTAATAATGTCAGAGAAAATAGTTAGGCTCTAAAGACAGGGAAACACTTCTTAACTGTGAAGCACAAACTGCCAGGCCAAAATTAATCAATTGCACCAAAATTAAAGGTACCCACTCAAAGAAGAAATTTAGGGACGGAGTTAGTAGACACTCCAATGGATTGTAATTGCCTTGTCTAAAGTTATCAAGCAACAAATATGTGGAACACATTTTAGAAAGAAAAAGCACTTACGCCCAGAAAATTTTACAAACTCAAGTAGGAGAAAACAGATTAAAAATCAAAATAGTTCATTACTAGGGGGAAAAGTCTGATAAATACATTAGAAGCTGAAACTAATTAATAATTAGAGAAAGGTGAATTTATGTGCTTTCAACTTATACCATGAGACTGGTAAAACGTACAAGCCAGGGTAATGATACACGCTAGCAATGGGCAGTGACAGAAATTCCCATGCAGGGACCAACCAGAATATTCAGCACTGCCAGAAAGTTATGTATCTGCATATGCAGTCAAATTAAGTGCTCTGAGTCCTGTGACCCAGTATGCCAGCTCCTGGGATTGTTCCTGAGAAATCTCCACATAGGGCAATAAAGGCACATCAATGAAAAATCTTCATGACAGAAGGCTGTAGAAATTGGAAGTACTGTGGCTGGCCAACACCAGGAGATGCTTAAACTCAGTGTGGAATGTTATGCAACAGCTAGAATCAACAGGCAGATATATACAAAGCCTCATGCATCAAAATACATTGTTGAATATAAAAGAAAAAAGTAGAATGAGATCTGTAACACAATATTAGATGTGTGCATTAAAATCCATAGATATACATTATCCATTTAAAAACCACCGTAAAATGATTGTGGAATAAGAAGAAATAGAAATAAAAAAGCAGAAAGGACAGCAGCATATGTTTGGCATGCCTTGGGCCCTTTGATGGACCTGCAGCCATAGGGAGGAGCGGGTGGAGTCTGGTGGATAAGCTACAGCAGCAAAACAAAGGAGGGCAAGGGAAGGCCTGTGGCCTCCCAATATGAATACTGCACTACGAAATTGAAACCATGGCATGCGTAAGTGAACTTCCTGTAGGAAGAAGAGAGAGATCTTAAGCATCTGACCTCCTCAACATCTGAATTGCTGTTAACCCTGAATAATTGGAAATAAAGGTTAACATTAGTTTCAGCAAGTTTGTAGGTTCAATGAAACGACCCAGGTCCGTAAACCTGTCCACCTTGACCCATGGGTATGCTGGTAAGACCCAGGGAGTTGTCTCAAATTCCTCACCCAGTGGCCTTCGACCCAGTTCCTTATCATTCATCTCTCTGTTTATCTGTGAATAAATATATACATTATTCTTGTTCTTTTAATTCTGTAACCTCTTCAGAGCAGTTAAAAATTATGTTAAAAACTCATTAACTTTGACGAGATATTGATGATGCCAGCGGTTAATTATGAGCCAGCTGGTGTTATGGCAAGAATTAAAAAGTTAGACATCGGAAGTTTGTTTAAAAAAAAAAAAGCAAGCCACCCTGCATCACCGCATTTACTTGGGATCGTTCAAACAGTCCTCACTCATTGATGACCTTCCAACAAAGGTCAAGAGATCTGTGGATCAACAGATCACCCTGCATCCCATGCTCTGTTCCAGCACTGGCACCTTCTAGGTTCGCGCTGGCTGAGAAAATAAAAATAAAAGCTATAAATTCCCATGCTTCATGGTGTTAATTGATTGTAAGCTGGGGTCAGAAAGACATTTCTCCCCAAGGAGTACTCCTCCACAATTTAGAGGCACCGCGGGGGTTCTAACATGCCAGAAAAGCATTGAGCAGTGCTCATTGTCAAATACCAAGTAACAATATTTAGTATGCCTTTGGTCTGTGCTCACAAGGGAAGCATGAAAGTGGGAAGAGATTTGCTTCTTCTCAGGAGTGAGATTTTTATGAGCTTGTCATCCAATCAAGTCTTTTCTCCTGCAGCCCAATGAGGTATTTTGTTTTCAAAGACCTTAGATCCTAAGTCAAAGTCTTGGGGCTTTGTGCAAAAAAGAAAAATAAACAGATACAGGAAATTTACCTTTTTCAAAATAGCTTCTAACTTCTAAGTACAAAATATACAAATTGGGAATATAGAACAAAGCTTCCTGATGCTGATTCTGGGGTCACTGAGGTCTCACATCAGCAGGGGAGCAGCCTGACTGGCACACGGGACATAGTAAGTTATAACCTGAAAAGCTTCACACTTTTGTCTTTTGTTTGTAATACAGGCATCACATTTGTACCTGCCTCTTCAGCTTTATAACAGTTAAATGAGATGTTGCACATAGAATTTTTAGTGCCAGCTGAGAAGTGTAAAAAAAAAAAAAAACACAGGAAAAGATGTTCATTATTCCTTTCTTAGGTAGACACCAGAACATGGGGTTTGAAATCAAACTGCAGGGGTTCACCTCCTAGCTTTGCTGCTGCTTTCAGTTATGACATAGAGCAAGACGGGGGACCCCTTCACACTTCAGTCTCCTCATCAGTGGAGAGTAATAATAGTAAATATCTCATAGTGGTATATTAGGATTAAATGAAATAACCCTTGCAAAGAATCAGAATGTTTTCACAGTGATCACTCCCTAATGAAAGTATTACTTCCTGCCATTATTATTACTATTATTATTAACACAGCTGCTATATAAATGAAACTCTCTAGTGATATTAATAGCAGCCAACAAGAGTCAAAACTCTTTGTAGACCCCTGCAACATACACAGCAAGATACATAGGAGTACAAATATAAAATCACTTCTAGGCCAGGAAGATAGCTCCATAGAATAAGTGCCTTCCTGGCAAGCACAAGGTCCTGAGTTCAATGTCTGGTACTGCAAAAAAAAATATAAATAAATAAAATTTTTAAAAATAAGGAACATAGCTAATAAACATGAATACAATGATTTTATTATCACTTCTGCCAAAGCTCAGAACGGGGCCAGAGCAGAAAAGAACACTTACTTTTAGGGCCTTTGGTTTCTTCTCCTCTGGTTAAGCACTGGTAAGTGGTGATAGATACATCCTCCACAGCCTCCTGGGCAGGCTGTCCGGGTGCTGGTGATGGCCACTGGCCTGCATGGTATGGTGTTCCCACTAATGCAGCTCTACTTCCCCGACTTGTGACCTGAACTCCCCAGGCCATGGGTGGCAGGAACACTGTGTTCCCGTGGCTGTGAACCTAATGGATTGGGTCATAATCATCTCTCACTCATCAGTGAATAGTCATTATTGTTTACTCACTCCTCTTTTTCTGAGGAGCACAGTTACCAAGATGGTTTTCTTTCCTTGGTTCCCATGAGGCTCTTTATTTTATAGTTTTGCTCTCGACTTTACATGGTTTTATTCAGTTCTAGAAAACTACTCATCATTTACTGATGTTTAACCTTAGAAAAAAAAAAAAAAAAAAAGACAAGGTCTTCTCTTCTCATGCAAATCGAAATGGCCAGCCCAAGGCTCAGTGATCCTGACCTCCCTCATTTCTGTGAAGACAAACCTCCTGGACTCATCTGAGAACATGGCTATTTACTGTACCTATTCCATGTGGCTTCTCTCTCCTAATGTTATTTATTTCATTTTAAGTAACTGAGGGGAGGAGGGTTTGTGTGGGAAATGCCACGAAAAATGAAGCTCGGTATATTGTAAATGCTAATGAGCTTGGAACCATGGGGCAAATACTAGACCAAAATTTTCTTTCATTTCCTTGGAGATTGTAGAGATGACCTTATCTTGTTCCCCACTGTAGGCCTTTGCAGTCCTCCACTTGCTGGTTGTTACAAACCACTGACAATCTACATCTAAACTAAAAAATGAAAACAACCAACTGGTTGGTTCAACTGTCACCCTGAATTCTTCCCAATTGTGTTTTCATCT
Organism: Myocastor coypus; assembly: GCA_004027025.1. Lineage (NCBI taxonomy): Eukaryota > Metazoa > Chordata > Mammalia > Rodentia > Myocastoridae > Myocastor > Myocastor coypus. Next base: position 14,401 of record PVJA010008679.1, read on the forward strand.
AACTGTCTTTCTTATTTTTAAATCGTGAGCATGCACTTCTTTTCATAATCAGAAAATAATACCTTTTAAAAACTCTCTCTTGGCACAATTAACAGAAGTCCTCAGAGCATCTGACCAAAGCAGCGCTATTCTCTTCCCTCCTTTTCTGGACATAGCAGGGAGCAATGGCTGGTGGCAGCCGTGCCTGACTGCTTGTGTCATGGTCCGGATTTCGGAAGGCTTACAATACCATCTTTCTGCCAAGCGTCTGATAGCACATTTTTAGCTTACTGTTTGGGGTCTTGTGTTTTCACATTCCAACTCTTGACTCATTGTATGTGTACACGCACACTTCTTTCCAGACTGTCTGTCAGAAGAACACGTCTTTCTAAATGACGGGAAGTGTTGCTTGCAAATGCCAAGATTAGAGCACAAGGAATCATGGTACGGAGCTGCTACTTCTTTGTCACTGCTGGCTAATTACTTTAAAGACAAAATCAAGGGCAAATGTGGTTTTAAGAAAACCCTCCGTGGCACCCGCGCCATTTGTACCCTTCGAATTTTCACAACTTGCCTTTTGCCAACTTTTGATCAAGGTGACAAATCTTGGCTCAGAAAAGAAATTTAGCGATGTGTTGGCCCCATCAATAAGCTCTAAGGAAAAGCAATTCATTTTTAATGGAAATTCTGTTCACAAAATAGAGTATGTACGTAACCAACCTCTAAGAAGAGATAACTCACCCTGGCAAATAGGCTGCATACCTAATAGAGTAAAATAAAACAGAAGCAGAACACAGTGTACTTACTGAAGTGAAGTATAGGCAACATTTTATAGTGACTACAACAGAATTTTACATCATATAGAAGCTTTCATGTTCAGCATTGATTTAGACTCAAGAAGGAGAAAAATGTTGGGAAAGCCAGAAAAGTAATGAGGCCATAATATGAAATAAAATTATGTGTATATTTTTCAAAACTCTTTAGACCAATATAAGGTCCTTTTAGTCCTGGGAATTGATTAGATGTTTGTCAATTTCTAACCTCCACTCTACTAGCTACTCTTTCCTTAGTAATTGTTGCTATCATTTCCCTAATAGATACTGTTGAGACATTCTCTTGATTTCTTTTGTCTCTATTCTTTAATTTGCTTTTCCCCATGACCATATAGATGAATAGGGTAATTAGCATGATTCTTCACTGGCAAGTGACAAACCCTGACACCTCAAGGAGCTCCACTGTCTGCCTAATGTGACAGACAAAGTCCTCACACAACTCAAATACTCGCCATCCCCATTTGCCAGGAGAAGGGAAAACTAAGTGTCACCACCAATGGCTGAATGAACACAAAGTCCCCTTATATGTATTGTCTCTACCACAAATTCAGAGAGCTGGGACAACACAGGGACAAAAGCCAAAGTTTCATTAATCTACTAGAATGTTTGAGGCAAGATTGCTCAAAGAGGTACACACAAGGACAATCAGGAGATGCAGCTGAGATCACCAAAAATACCTGAGAAAATTCCCAGGGGCGAGCGACAACCAAAAACAAAAACATAAAGAAGTAACAAAAAGGTTCAAGAGCAGAATTTAAGAAAGGTAGATGCCGAAATAATAATTCATCAAGTTGAAAATAACACAGGTGGAGGTTTACCTCCCAGCTCCTAGCTCCTGGCATGTAACTGTTGATTAATAATATTTAATGAAAGATTAAGTGCATCACAACCACCTCTGTCAAAGTCTAGGCCTAGAGGAGAAACGAACCTCAATAATTGTTATAGGCTATTATCTTGATAATAATAGCCAACAACTGTTTACTGCTTAGTAGGCCTAAAAAATCCTTTTATATATTAATCATTTAACATTCAACATGACTAAACAGACTATGGACTTTCAGTAGCCCCATTGTAGAGATGAGTAACCCAAAGCATGGACTCACACGGATAAAACCGCAATAAGAACCCAATCCTGGCAGTAGAGCCCTGGAAACGACTGGCACCACTGCACATGGCAACATTCAGAGTTGCAGTGGGAAGAGACACATGTTAAATCATGGCGCTCCTGGATGACTGCAACAATACCCACAGTTACTCGCTCCCCATGTCTCTGTATTCTTTGCATCTGGCTTTGCACTTCTTCTCAGCAAGATGTAGAGTCTGCTTCCCTACCTCGTAGGTCAAGGCTGGCCTTGTGACTTGAATTAGCCAATGGAGTGCAGTGAGAGTGACAGATGCTTCTGTTCTCTGCCTAGGACTCAAGAGGCCTCTCTTCTGTTCATTTTCCTGGGCCCCTGCCATGGCCATGTGGACAGGCCTGGGGTAGCCTGCTGGACCATCATCACACAGAACACAATTGAGTCGGCTGATTAATCCCAGCTGAGGCTTAGAGATGTGCGCGCGTCTATCCTAGATCAGCAAAGCCTGCAAGCTGACCAGCAGCTGATGGCAAATCCATAAAGGAGTGCAGCTGAGATTAGAACTACCCAGCTGAGCCATCTCAACTGCCAACACATACAATCAAGAGCTAAATAAACAGTTACAGTTTTAAGGTGGTCTATTAGAAATAACCGAGCAGCACGTACACCATATAAAACCACGCTAGGTTCATGCTTAACTTTCTTTTTTAAGCATAAATTCTCTGCGAGGGAGACTGCATCTTAGAATTGAAAAGATCAAAATAGTTTGGACAACCAACATGACAACCAACGGTGAAGTCCGATGGCGGGATTAGCTCAAAGATATTATCAAAGGAAAATGAGACAAGGATCTTCGCAGTCCTTATTTATTTGAGCAGGAGACTGCTTCTAAAATGGTCCTCAGCGATCCCAAGCCCCTTTTGGGTGAGTCTATCTCCTCATCTGAAGATTCAAACAGGGAAAAGATAAGCTTCCAAGCTCCACATGATGATTGGCAGGGTCCAGGTCCTCGGAGGCTGTGGGTCCAGCACTGCCCTCGGGTCTTCACCACATGGACCCTCCTCAGGAGAACTCTCACGATGATCCTTTGCTTCTTCAAAGCAAGTGCGTGAAAACAGAGAGATCCAGCAAGATGCAAGTAGCAGACTTTTATAACCTCATCTTGCATTTGACATTTCATCACTTTTCCATATTCTATTTATAAGAAGGAAATTTCTAGGCCAGGATTTGGAGAACACAAGGAGCCACTGCAGAAGCAGCCAACTCTATAAAGAAATTCTAGGAAACCAAGGAAATGAGTTTAGTAAACAAATCACAAAATACTAGGCCTTAGAATCTCGCTCTTGAAACTTGAAGGAGGCATTTTTAATACAAATCATCCTGCGATCTTCTGTCCCAAAAGTATCACAAAAGGTGAAACTATAAATAAGTTTTAAAAGGCTTTAGGAAAATTCTCAGATGCTGATCGCTAATGGAATATTAAGGGAACATAAGGGCTGTGTGCAGTCGATCCCTAATGTTTCCAGAGTAACGACAAGAAAGACAACCTTGGCTCCCTACAAAACAGCCCGCAGAGGCAGGCAAGATGGACCATTGGCCTAATCTGTTATGGCATTTCTTATATACTTATGCATAACACTGTGTGGGAATGCAATAAAAATTTAAACAAGGTGCTAAAGTTCAACAAAATAAGAGGATGCAGCTTTTGAAAAATGGAGACATGACATTCTTGCACGGCCTCTCAGATACTCAGTGTGCCAGGGCTTTTTTCTCTCCCTTCCATCCACAGATGCACATCTAAACTATAGATTTTTTTAAAAGCCATTCTCAGTTCCTCCCAGAATCAAACAGGAGAAAACGGGTTTTGAAGGTATTACTGTTCAAAAGAGAAGGAAACTATCTGATTCCATATGACAATGCTGTCTTTTATACCTACATTATGTTCAAGTGCTTAAAACAGCAAAGCCATCTATTTTGCCCTCAGGCAATGTCTAAGTAGATATTTTAGGCATGCACTTGGAGCTTGAGGGGATTTTTTTCAAGTTTATAGACAGAGGAATGAGAATGGGCATATTTCAGGGTTATGCTTTATAATACACATAGTAGGGCAGATGAATGTTCATTGCTAATGCAGTAGCACTTAATCAGAAGATAAACATCTCTCACTGGAAAGAGCGAATTTAAAATTTTCCACATCAGCAAAGTCATACACTTTCACATTGCAAGAGCAGTGGTTTCTGTCAATCAACCTGAATTCTCTTTAAGCCTTAAACATATAAGTCACATGGAGAGGGTTATGTATTTCACAAGTGGATTTATATATAAATACTTTTGCTGGCTCCAGATCAATACAACAAAAGAAGTCAAACATTAGTCTGTATTTGTATTTCTTTGCTGAAGTGTTTTGACATAAACTGCGCACAATCCTAACTGAAAAACAGCAGGCAGCTTGAAACTAACGGCTCCTCATGCTTGCCTTCTTTGTGATAGGAATTTTTTTTTTACTTAGAAAATTAGACAGCTTAGGAGTAAAAAGTTTACTGAAACTCGAGAGGAAATTTTAAAAGCAGCATAGTATTTCTGAAAACATCGAGCTTCATATATAATTTGCTTCTATTTCTCAGATTTCCTGTAAGAATCAAATTCCAACTGTAAATTTATGGCCAGCGTTTGTCTTTTGAAGAGAAAACATAATGTACATTATATCTAGAAGTCACTCAAAACAGGCATTCTACCCAGTTAATTCCAATACAAAGAAATGACAATTTTAGTTGATTAAGATTTCTATATTCAAGTTACATTGCAACCACTGTTAGAGATATTTGTGAAAATAAGCATTTTGGAAATTTTGAATGGAGTTGGAAAAAATCTCTGACGATAATATGTATTTATCAGTTATTGCCTTGATAATGCTGAATAATATACCATCCTAAAATTTATTAAATTGTAGACACAATCATTTATTCTCTGGGCTGGCAAGATAGCTCAGCAGTCTAAGCACCCACCTGGAAAGCACAAGAACCAGGTTCAATCCCCAGGAACACATGCCGTGCCGGCCACAGAACCTTGGGTGTGGTGGTGCATGCCTCTAATCCCAGGACTGGGGAGGCTGAGACAGGAGGATTACTACAAGTCTGAACTGTGTAGTGAGACCCTTACCTGATAAATTTTTGAAACAAAATTCACTTATTATCATACTCATTAACAGCAGGTTGGCTGCTACCTGGCTGAGCGAGGTTGGCCTCTAGGCTGGAAGCTACAGGTTGGCAGAACAGATTTAGATCTGTTCCATGGTCTCCTTTCCTCCTGGAGTCAACAGTTGTCAGAGACACGTTGTCAGTGCCACACGTCTCAGTCTGGGACCCTGGCTAAAACATTAGCAGCTCCAGGAAGTGCATGATCTTCCCTGGGAACCACTGAGGTACAAAATTAAGTCCAAATCTCAGAGTTGGAGAAATATACTTTGCCTCAAGGAGGTCATCATGATAAATTAGGCTTTTATATTACCACTACTATGGGTGTTACTGCCAACCCTAAATAATACAGAGAGGAACCACTTTCTTACAAAGTGAGTACAGTTTTGTGGTTGTATTTAAAACTAAGAGCTCAAAGGCACAGTTTGTTAAGAAATTTTTGTGCTTCATCTCCCGGAAATCTGCATACAAAGGCCAATTTTATGCTTTAAAAATGCCCATGGTAATGAATTTCCCACCAAATATATATGTATAAATATATGAATAAATACATATGAATTAGGTATAGAATAAGTTTAGGATTCTGTTTAGATGTAGATCTATAACCCTTGTAGTATTTTCTTTTTCTAAATAATTTAGTTGGAAGACAATAAGGATATAGCCTATTAAGAACCTCAGTAAATTCTTAAAAATAGCATACTATTCCAGAAACGATAAATTTTAAACAAAATAAGATGAAGATGAGATACCAAAGAAGTACTAAAATCCAAATTGTATTTTGTAAAAAAAAAAAACTACTACCATTACTTTTTTAGTCCTCTGAGGCAACATAGCAGCTTTAACTTCTGTCACCTTAACACACTACACGATAACCCTAAATCAAAATGCACCATTCCATAACACTCTCACACTAGAATCTTAATTTAGCCAATCCTCAGTGACCTCGGTATCTAGAAATTCTTTTGTCCATATTATATTAGTTTCTAAAGCAAATGGCTATGTAAGATTGGCACAGCAATCTTGCTTTCTCTGAAGCAAGCTATGAAAAGGTTTATCGATCATAGTATCTGTTTTGCTGATAGAACAGAGTATTAACAAAAATACTCATTTTCAATTACAAACACTCATATAGTTGGTTTTGTCTGCAGTCATGTTTTTTCTATAAAAGTTTAATAGAAGGTTTGTATCTTCTGATCTTATTTATGTACATTTCCCTGCTTTGTTTATAACTTCCAATGTCCTTGATCAAGGATCATCTTGCTATCTTCCTGAGCACCACACCCTGTATTAGGAGGCATTTGGTGACTCCACCTGAATGAACTGAATCATTGGATTCTACTTTTCTAAATCCATTGGCTCACAGAGCTACTTGCTAGGCTCTAGGAGAAGACAATGATCTTTCTTGACAACAGCAGATAGATTATGAAAAATACATTAAGTCACCAGAGTGAAAGACCAAGATATGAATCAAATACACTGGGAGCCCAACCAAAAGGGCAAAGAGATATTGCATTGGGTTTTGTTGTTGTTGTTTGTTTGTTTTGTCACAAACAAATTGTTTCTCAACCACTACAGCTAGGTTTGTGCTCTGTCTTAAAAAAGAATCTCTTTTTATTCTACTTATTCTATTCTTTTATTCCAGCTTTGGCTGGAACATGAAGAGAATAGGTCTCCTGGAGACTAACTGGACTCCAAGAAACCTTTCTGATAATGATAAATTTTACTTGTGAAAGAAAAGAAAAAAACTTGTGAAAGCTAGAAAAAATACAGCTATGGTATCTAGAATATAGTCTGTAAACTTATGCATAAAGCTGGTGAACTCGAGTTATGACATGTGCAAAAATCCAAGTAACTTATACTAGCTCATCAAAAATAAATTTAAGACCTTGGCTTTACCATCAGAAAATAGCTTTGAAACATTCCTAAAGGAACAAGCTAAGATATGATTTTTAGGCAATAGCCCATTTCAGCAATGTGCCTGGTTTATTTTCAGAACTTCAAAAATACAGTAAGTGATATATATATATATATATATATATATATATATATGTATATATATATACATATATATATATATTTGCATACACCAATTTTATTTTAATTTTATTAAAGTATACACAGATAAACACTAAAAATAACTACATAGGAGGGATTATTATTTCACTGCTTAATAGCAAATGGCTGCAACTCCATCTTGGGGTCTCCCTCTCAGCCAAATTCCATGACTATCAAGCACTTACAATACCATCATCCATATAAAATTATTCAGTTAATTATCTTTCTTCATTTCTACCCAAGTTAACCAGTAAGTATTTGATAATTGTGTAAGCATTTACCCTTGACCAAAATGGGAATTTTCTGGGACTATAGGTAAAGGAATAAATTTCTTAATCTTCATATTATGAAAACTTTAACCGCAAAAAAATAAATGAGTCATTATCATAGAATAAAGTTGCTACAGAGAGTCTACTGATTTCAAAATCTTACATGATGGAACAGCAAGTTGGCCCTTACTCCACAATGCTATTCTTATTAGAATTACAAGAAGAAGAGCAACAAATCATGCACTGTCCCCACCCCAACTCCTTCCCTGAGTATTCCATCCATAACATTTCTCACTCATCTTCAACTGATCCTCTCTTAAATCCATAAGGAATTTGAGAAAATGATGAAGTGCTTTTACCAGCTATTTATGATTATGGCTAACAATAGATTATGGAAACTCTACATGGAATTAGAGCACAATTTTCAACCCCTGTAGAAAGAATAGGGTAGCCAACGTAGCAACCAATATCCAACCACAAAAAGGTATAGTGAGTTCCGTAATATGGTCAGAATATTGGAGTAAAGAAGAATATTTTATCTAGATAGTGGAGGGGCTAAATGGTGAGATAGAATTGGTTGGAGAAATAATATTCAAACAAAGGCCTAAAGAATAACTAAAAATTAACTAGGTGAAGATATAAGAATAAATGGGCTGGGGAGATAGCTCAGTGGCATAAGCACCTGCCTGGAAAGTGCAAGGTTCTGAGGTTGAATCCCAAGTACCAGGTACAGTGCTGCCTGGAATGACATGATGAGTGGTCGCTGTGCCTTTAATCCCAGTGCCGGGGAAAAGGAGACAAGAGGAACACTGTCAGTCTGAACAAAACTGAGACGTTGTATCAAAAAATATAGTAGGAGCTGGGGAGATTGCTCAGTGATGTAAGTGCCTGCCTGGAAAGGGAATGACCCAGGTTTGATCCCCAGTACCACATATCATGCAGGCCCTAGAACCCTGGGCATGCTGGTCACCAAAACTGGGCTTTGTGGTACACACTCATAATCTCAATGCTGATGAGGCTGAGATAGCAAGATCACTACAAGTCTGAGCTGTGTGGCAAGACTCTGTACCAAATAAATAGGTAAAAAAAATAATAATAATTTAAAAATAAATAAAATAGATTTAAATTTAAATTTTAAAAATATAAGAATAAAGTATTTAAGACTCATGTATGAAAATCCAGGTGTATGTAGCATTGGAAGACTTGTTCAAAAGTCCAAGTTTAGTATGGGTAGAGCACAAACTCAGGAGGTGAAGCGCATGCTGGGGAGAAAAATGAGTAAACAAGTGAAGGTGAGGAGATGATCAATGAATAACTTTTGCAGAACATTTTAGCTCAAGTGAAGGGATTTTAGGTTTTATCTTGAGGGCAGTGAGGATCATTGATGGCGATCCCCACAGGACTAGATTTGAGATGAGAGCAATTGCTTTTGCTTCCTCTATAGAATGACTGGGGAAGAAGGTGGGAGGGGGCAAAGAGAGATGAGAGGAGACTTGTTAGAAGCTGGAACAGTACTGGAGAGAGGATGGTGGCTTTCTTTAGGGAGAAGATGGTGGAAAGGAAATAAGATAGAATGATTCAAGAAATGTTGTAAAAGAGCTGAATGGGTGGTTCTGGGAAAAGAAAGGGAAATACTGCTCAAGACCCTTCTTGGCCAACAGTGTGAGTGGTGATAGCATTTACTGAAATAATCCACATTGGATCTAAAGTGACTAGGATATATCCAGCTGCTACTCCGGGCCTTAAATGAACAATACCAAGTTGGATAAATGTAGACCATGGGAATTACTGCAGATGGCATTGGCTTTACTAATTGAATGCATCTCTCAGTTTGGATGTTTGCCTCTTCACCATATGAGACCAACCTGGTGAGGGATTAAAAGGCCAAGGTTAGGAGCCAGAAGACAAGTTTAGGCCCAAGCTCTGCTACCAAGAAGCTGTGTGATCCTGAGGATGCTCCTCTCAGCCTCAGCCTCCATTATCTGCAGAATAACAAGAGCAGTTATTCCCAAATCCCTACTGTTATCGTCCCAATTAATTTAGCCACTGTTCATTAAATTTTTCTCTTTACCACTAAGCAGTTACCAAAACATTAAACAAGAAATGCCATAGGCAATGAAATTGTTTTATCTTTGATAGCATGAATTATTTTTTAAATGTTTTTAATAGTCAAAGAAAGCATCTTGGGTTGTCATGAAGCCTAGTTTTGTTTATTCTAATAAGGTCTGCAAATCTATTTAATATATCTGGCTGCATAACACAACCAGCCATTTATTGGAAAGAGTCTCTATGGAACAGTATCTGAAACTTACATACTTAAATATTTTTATTATTACAGATTCCCAATATTAAGAACTGCTCCCATTGTGGTATTTAGTACATATATATTACACATCTTACTTCTCTTTACTGATCCCCTTGGTTTCCCCTCCCCTCTTCCTCTTCCCTGCAACTCTTGGTCCTTTTTCTATTTGCAGTAAATCCATCTCCCTGTTTCTTTTTCTCTGTCTTTTATTTTTCTCTTTCCTTTATTTATACTTTTAATTTTTCACATGAGACAAATCATATGGTATTTAATCTTGTAGGTCTTCTTTATTTCACTTAACAATTCCCTTCCAAGGCAAATCCATTTTCCCACAAATAACTCAAATTTATCTTTCCTTGGGCAGAGTAGTATTTCATGATATATAAATATCACAACTATTTATTAATTTGTCTGTTGAAGGATATATGGGCTTCTTCCAAGAGCCAGCTATTATCAGTTGTGCAGCCATAAACGTTGGTATGCATTTTGACAAAGTTTAACAACCAAACAATTAAAAATAAACCCTACAGAAAATTGGAATAGAACGTCTTTATTTCAATCTGATAAAGGCCATCTGTGGCAAACCAACAGTCAACATGATACTAAACGTATAAAAGCTGAAAGCTGTCACTCTAAAATCAGGAACAAGAAAAAGATGTCTACTGCCTTACTTTCTACTCAGTATAGTTGTGAAAACATTAGCCAGAGCAATTAGACAAGAAAAAGAAATAAAAGGAATAAAGGTCAGAAATGCAGAAGTTAATTTAGCATTATAAGCAGTCACATGATACTTTATATAGAAAATCCAAAAACTCCACTGAAAGACCTCTAGCTTTAAAAAGCAGATTCAGTAATGTAGCTGGATACAAAATCAACATTCAGAAATCAATAGTATTCCTGTACACTAATAGCAAAGGCACTGAGAGAAAAATTAGAGAGCAAACATCTTTCATTATAGCACCACAAAAGATGAAATACCTAGAAATCAATCTACTAAGTAAAAGATCTATATATTGAAAATTAAGTACTCTGAAAAAAAGAGCAAAGGATAATAGAAAAATAGAAAGATATCCTCTTCCCATGGGTCAGAAAAATCAACATAATAAAAATGGACATACTTCCAAATTTTTTATAAAGATTCAATGCAATCCCAATCAAAATGCCATTCGCATACCTCACAAAACTGGGGGGAAATGTAAAATGCATTTGAAACTGAAAGAAACATAGAATAGCAAAAACAGTTCTAGCTAAAAAAAGACAAGACAGGTGCCATCACAATCCTTGATTTAAAATTATACTACAGAGCTACTGTAGCAAAAACTAAGAGACCTGAGGATCAATGAAACAAGATTAGAAGATGAAGAAAAGACTCCAAACATACTCAGCCGCCTTATCTTTGACAAAGGGACCAAACACATTCACCAGAAGAAAAAGAGCCTCTTTAATAAATGGTTCTAGAAAACCTGGCTTTCCACAAGCCAAAAACTAAAAATAGGCTCATGAGTCTCACCATACATTAAACTAAAATCAAAATGGATTAAAAATTTTAATATTAAAACAGAAACACTAAATCTGCTGGAAAAAAAAAATGATAGATATAACTCTTCCAGACATAAGTGTAGGCAAAAGTTTGATGAATAAAATTCTACTCACATAGGAAATACTACAAAATATCAACAACTGTGATCTTATCCTACAAAAAGCTTTTGGGCAGCAAAAGAAATCACCAATAGAATGAAGAAACAACTCACACATAGGAAAACTACTTTACCAGTTGTCTATTAGACAAAGAAGTAGTATCTAGAACATATAAATAATTATAAAAAATCAGACCCTCCAAATTTGAAGACCCAATCCAAAAATGAGAATGTGAAATAATTACACACTTCTCAGAGGGAGAAATACAAACAATAAATAAATACATGAAAAAAATGTTGAATGCCAACTGGCCATTCCAGAAATGCCCACTAAAATGCATGGATTGCATCTCACTCCAGAAAGAATGGCTATTATTAAGAGATCAACCCATCACTAATACTGAAGAGGATGTGGAGAAAAAGGAACCGTTATTCACTGTAGATAGAAGTGTTGACTGGCACAATCACTCTGGAAATCAGTATGAAGATTCCTCAAAAAACTAGAATTGGAAACCTCATTTGACTGTACTATTCCCCTTCTGGTTCTCTTTTCAGGAGAATTAAAACATCACACCACAGCAATATATGCGCAACCATGTTTATAGAAGTACAAATTGGAAGAGCTACATCTTGGAAACAATCCAAATGCTCATCAATCAAAGAATGGATAAAAAGTTGTGGAGTATTTTATACACTTGAGTACTACTCATTCACCAAAAAGAATAAACTTGAGACATTTCCAGGTAAATGGATGCACCTTGAGACTGTACTCTTCAGTGAAATAAATCAGACATGTATGTAAATATCACATTGCTTCTCTGGTGTGAGATACCAAATGTGTAATTGACTAACATGTGTAAAACATATTGTGAAACAGGAAGAAACTGTTCACACAGCAGGAGACATAGTGACGGAGGAGGGGAACAGGAAAGAAACAACAAAAAGAGTCCCACCTCTTAAGTGAAATAAATGGAATACATATGTTTGAATATCACATTGTTTCTTGGGTGTAAGAAACTGAAAGGCTAAACAAGGACAAAAATGTATGGTAGATACTGGAAAATAGGGAGAAAGTACGGGAAAGGAATCAAGAGATGGGGTGGAGGAAGGATGGGAAAAGAAAAAAAGGGAGAAAACAGAAACAAAGCTTTTACAAGTAAGGAGGGGAAAAGAGGTTGAAGGGAGGAAAAGGGATTGGGAAAAATAAGGAAATATATAGTGTATAGCTACAACCTCCGTCCTATAATCATCATATATATCTAAAATGTACCTACAAAATTAAACAATACAAAGAGTTTTTTTTTTTTTAAATAAAACATTGGTATGAATGCATCACTGTAATTTGATGTCTTTAATTCTAAAATATGAATACATTTTTATTTTAGTGTACAGTGAGAGATATGGATCTAGCTTTAGTCTTGTGTATATATACAGACAATTTCCCCAGCACCATTTGCTAAAGATGCTATATTTCTTCCAGTATTTGTTTGGGGCCCGGTGGGATGCTCAGTAGTCTAAAGTGCCTGCTTGGGAAAGCTTGGGCTGCTTCAAGGACTGCGGTTCAATCCCCGGCACCACATGCTGCACCAGCCCTGCCCTGAGGGCAGGCTGAGCCGGGCATAAAAATGTGTGAATAAACAAACAAAAGTTCTGAAACAAGAAAAAATAAATAAATAAATAAATAAATAAATTTTTAAAAATGTATTTAATACAGGGTCTACAGGGTCTTACTATACAGACTGGACTCACAGTGATCCTCCTGTTTTTTAGCCTCCAAGTGCTGGGATTCCAGGCATTCACCACCACAACCAGTCTCCAATTGCAGTCTCAGCACATCCCAGGTGCAGAGCTGGCACAGCAGGCCAGGGATGGAACCCCAGTCCTTGTGTCTGCCTAAGCACGTACTTTAATCTGCTGAGCTATCTGGCCAGGCCCTTGTAATATATCTTGATGACTCCTTTTTCGCTCTTTTTTACCAAAGTTACTTTTGCTCTTTTCAGTCAGTTCTGGTACTACATGAATTTTAGGGTATTTTTTGCAGTTCAGTAATGAATGCTGTATTCAGTATTTTGATTAGAATTGCATTACATTTGGGAGTATAGCATTTGACAATGTTGTCTCTGACTATCCATAGACAGGAGATAGCTTTCCATTTTGTGCGATCTTTTTAAATCTTTTTTCAGTGATATGTAGCGTTTGTTATAGAGGACTTTCACTTTCTTTGTTAGGTTGTTAATTATTTAATTTCTCTTCACACTGATGAAAATGGTGAACACTTTAATTTTTATAACCAAAAATATAAACGCTTGATTTTCGGATCATTTTGTCCTTTGTTTTCTAGTATCTTTTATTTACAATTAAAAGTTATCTTGATTGGGAAAATCTTTCTGAATCTAAACTAATTTATTTTTGTGTCACACTCTTTTGTTTCATTTACATTTACAGCTTAGCTTGGCTCAAATACAGAAGAATGTGTGCGAACATTCCCTTAAATAAAAGACTTCAGGTTGTTCATGTGGATTCCTTCAGGATAATGATGCAAGCTGTGAAGGAGGTAGCATTGCTTTCTTTTACAAAAAGAAAAAGAGAGAAAGTTGTTTTTACCGAGTTTCATCATTCCTTCTGGTAGGACTAGATTTCAGGCCTCACTGTTTTACAAAACTTCTTTTGTTATCATGGGTTCTTCACAGAAACTGTGTGTGATATTGCTTCAGATCATTTTTTTTCCATTGCTTCATGGCCGGTAATAGCAGCCCAAGCCAAAAGGGAATGAATTCGAAGCAGATTTGTACTCATATCTCATCTAAACTCCAGCCCTGCAGTCATATGGCTTCCTAAACATGTCCACTGGCCCCTCTCACTGCCACCTTACACACTCTGGCACAATGCCTGGAATGTGATAACAACAATAGCGATCTTTGGTAGAATCTTTAGTGATGCCAAGTACTACATACAAGGAGCTTAGCATATATAGCACATATGTCACAATTAATTTTCTCAACTCAGTAAAGTGAATTTTATCATTATCCCCATTGTACAGATGAATAAATTAAGACTTAGCTGAAGTCTTTTCCCAAGCATAAAGTGATGTAGTCTGAGGCTCAAAAGAAAGCTATCCAACATCAAGGTCTGGAGCTTACCAACCATTCTGCATCAGTGCTTAGTGACCATAAAGCTGAAAGGATAAGTGAATGCAAAGACGCTGTCATGTTTTGACCCAAATCAGCTTATCCCAATTTCTCTGCTTCTGCTGACCTCCACAGTAGTCATATGACCATCTGTGGCTTAAGTTTTTCCTGACTTATATTTAGTGGGCACAAATTATGCATCAGTTTACACGCTAGGAACAGTAAGGCCTCCGTTCTCCCAAATACAGTCTAGATGAAGAAATAAACAGTGAACAAGTAAATGCACAAATCAGCATAGGACTTGCAGATTTTGAAAGCGTTTTAAAGTCAATAAAACAAAATAATAAGATAGAAAGTGACTGGGTGGCCGATATTTTTCTTAGTCCTATTGGTATTTCTTCCTTCTGTTCTCAGTGCTGACTCCAGTAGGAGTTCAACTGTTGGAGATTGTCATTATAACCACAATCTCATCATTGGTTCTGGGTTCTTTTTGGCTTAGGTTACCATAGATCTCTTTGGGTAATATTCCTAAATTATTCCTTTTTGGTCTTACTTTTTGGCCATACATTGGGCACAAATGACTCATCTTAATCCCAATTCCCTCCATCTCATCCTAAGGACCACAAAATACCCTTTTTCCTGCATTCACAAGTGTTCCAGAAACCGTAGAACTGCATTAGTTATGATACCCTCATCACCATAAGACAGATGGCCTTTTAGCCAATGTCTCTTTTGTACTTTGTCTCAATCTCACATGTTCTGTCTGAGTATGACCTAATCTGTATCTCCACACATCAAGCCCCTCTTACCCTCTGGAATCTAGCTAAAGACGCAGTATGTGATAAAGTTGTTTTTATGCCACCCCACACTACAGCCCTTTTGTATAAACAACAATGACAACAACAATAGAAACCCACTTTTTCATTTTCATCACTTTCTATTTCATAGATTTCTACTGAAACACATTGTCTTGTAATGCCACTTAGGTGTTATATTTCTGTGTGTGCTATGCACATGACGGAAAGCTCCTTTATTCAATGCCACCAAGTCTTACATTTCTCTCACATCACTTAATATCAATAATCACAATAGCAGCCAAGATTTATTTACCACTTACTATGTACAAAGTACTGTGCTAAGTGTTGTGTTCTATATGTTGCAGATTTTGTATGCCTAGAGTCACATGTATTATTTCCACCAGCAGGTAAGAAAGTAAGACTTCAAGAAATGAAGCAAAATGTTTAGGACCAGACCTGGGTTTAAACCTGTGGTCTGTGGCTCCAGAGTCCACAATCAAATTTCTAACCCATTTTGCCTAAACACAGGCCTGGCTATTGTTCTCCATTCTATTCCCATCTGTTGGGAGCCATAGGAAGCCAGGAAATTGATCAAGTGTATGTAAGATGGGACTAGGCCTCTGTGCCTAAAGCGAACAAGCCGTCCCAATGCTGAGAAAAACATCCTGTCTGGTTCAGGCCAGCTATTAGTCACTAAGCCACCTTGTGTCATGTGATACAAACTTTGCAAAAGTATGAATAAAGGATCATTTTTTGTTGTGAGTTGAGTTAGTCTTGTGCATCCGGCAGGCTAGCCACCACCTAGCCCAGCTTTTTGTCTTCTTGTCTATCCTTCTTATTCCTACCACCGTGTCTCCCTGGGGTAGACCCATTTGCAGTAACACCAACGGATCCCTTCACCTATCTGCTAAAAGAATTGGAAAATTCTTTATAGGTGAGACACCAATGCCAGCTGGTATGGTGGGGGAGAAAAGCTAGTAAGGAATTTCCCTTCTGGGTTTGTCACTGTGAGGACCTGATGAGAAGAAGCAGTGGCCACCACATCTAACCAAGAGGTGAGCGTTCACCTGAAGAATTGGTGCCTAACAAAGATCTTAAAGTGGAATCAGTGGAGAATCACTTCATACATCAAGAAAGGAAATCATGGGCTGGGGAGACAGCTCAGTGGAATAAGTGCTTGCCTGACAAGATGGAGGAAAAGAAGGAGAAGAGAGAGAGAGAGAGAGACAGACAGACAGACAGACAGACAGACAGACAGAGACAGAGGAAAGAGAAAGAAAAGAAAGAAAGGAAGGAAGGAAGGAAGGAAGGAAGAAAGAAAGAAAGAAAGAAAGAAAGAAAGAAAGAAAGAAAGAAAGAAAGAAAGAAAGAAAGAAAGAAAGAAAGAGAGAAAGAAAGAAAAAATCTTACAGTCCATAGCTAGAGCTTCTAATAAACTCACCGGGGCTTCTCCTTGAAGGTCAGGGAACTTCTTACAGCTCTTCTCTGAAGGAACTAAGGTTAGCAAAAACCGTGCTGGATGTTTATCAGGGACACATGCCAAGCCTTTAGCTGTTTGGACATTCTTTTTTACCCCCTTTCATATGATTAAAACAGTTATTTTATAGTGTAATGTTGAACACTGAATTAAAGCTAGCTCGTGTGTTCTCTGGAGTCTCCATTTAAAGTGTCTGGCATTTTGAATCTCAGGACCCATTATTCATCTTCAGGTCTGGATTTTTCTCTGGCTAAGAACTGCAATGCAACTCTAACTACCTTTATGTTGTTTTCTTTCTTTCAGATAACTCATGTGCCACTGTAAGAGAAAGCTACTTCTTCCAGGAGTAGGCCTTCTCAGGCTCATGAGAGTCTGAAGATATGGGTGGAACTAGAGGCTTCCCAGGATCCCTGATGTTGCAGGTAGCCACAGCCTCACCCCAGGAACTTCTGTGCAAGGTAGTTTTCAGAGGATTAAATGGAGAAAGAGAAGGAATTCTCTTATATTGAACCTACCTTTGAATTTGATGATCTGGGGCTCGGGACATAGCTCAGAGGTCTAAGTGCCTGCCTGGCAAGAGCAAGGACCTGAGTTTGATCCCCACTACCACATGCTGTGCTGACCGTGGAATCTTGGGTGCACTAACCTGGTCCCACAACCTGAAATGTTGGAACAT
The DNA here is from genome assembly GCA_004027025.1 of Myocastor coypus. Classification (NCBI taxonomy): domain Eukaryota; kingdom Metazoa; phylum Chordata; class Mammalia; order Rodentia; family Myocastoridae; genus Myocastor; species Myocastor coypus. The sequence continues at coordinate 31,830 of PVJA010008679.1, forward strand.
GCCTGTAACCCCAGTTCTGGGGAAGCTGAGACAGGAGGATCACTAGGAGTCTAAGCTGAATAGTGAGTCCCTGTACCAAATAAATAAACAAAAAAATAAATAAATAAAGATTTAACCAATTAAATCTCAAGCCTTTATCATGCATATTTCATTTGTATTTTCTCAGTTTTGTATGCAGCTTCTTCATTCTGTTGTTTCATTCATGATGTATAAGTTTATTTTTAATGTATTTGGGACAGGGTCTAACAATGTAGCTCATGGTGATCCTCCTGTTTTCAGCCGCCCCAGGGCTGGGATTACAGGCCTATACCACCATAGCCAATCTTAGTGACTGGCTCAGCATGCCCAGGGGCAGGACTGGAATGGCATCTGATACCAGGGATCAAGCCCCAGTCCCTGAGCTTGCCTAAGTATGCCTTAGTCTGCTGGGCTATCTCACCAGCCCTTAGAATTGTTTTTTAATTTTTATGTAATCTACTTATTTATATATGGTCTTGCTTCTTATTCCTTGGGGTATTGTCTCCCCAAAATGCTTGCCTATTCCGATGCATGTGAAGAACCCCTCCATTCTCCATTGCAGGTTCTTAATACATCTTTGGAAAATCAGTTTGATTGAAATGGATACATTTGCTCCTAAGCTCTCTACTTCCTTCCATTAATCTATATATTTGTTTCTATAGCTGTTTTGTTCACTATAGCTTTGTAGTATGTTTTGAAGTCAGATAATATAACTGCTGTTTTGTTGCTTTCACTAAAAATGGTTTTGTGTTTAGTTTTATATAAAATTTTAGAATTATTTTTCTCTGTTGTGTCATGAATGTAATTGGTATTTTTTTTTTTTCCTGTATCAGGGATTGAACTCAGAACCCTATACTTGCCAGGAAAGCACTTGTTCTACTGAGCTATCTCCCTGACTCTTAATTTGTACTTTGAGAGAGATTGCACTGAATCTCTAAATTCCAGTTTAACAATATTGATGCTTCCAAATCATATGCTCATGCATCCTTTATCATTTCTTTTATTAGTGTGTTATAATTTTCATGGTAGAGATACTTTATCTCTTTGCTAAAATTATTCTTATGTGTTTTTAATTTTGTAGCTTCTATCAGGAGTTGTTTTCTTAATTTCTCTATCAGATAATATGCTATTGATATATCATGATAATACTGATTTCTGTATGCCGATTCTGTATCTATTCTACAAATTTACTGAATTTGTTAGTTCTACTAATTTATTTTACAGATTTTAAAGTTTTTCTATATCACCTACAGTAACAATTTGACTTCTTTTTGCATTTTGAATGTCCTATCTTTCTCTTGCCTTACTATTCTGGCTAGGACTTATAGCAGTACATTGAACAAAGGTAAAGAAAGTGGGCATGTATGTCCTTTTTCCCCCCATGACTGGCTGAGCCCACCCTGTGGGCAGGACTGATGCAGCACTTGGTGCTGGGATCAAACCATGGTCCCTGAATGTTTGCCTAAACTTGCCTAAGCAGGTGCTTTAGACTACTGAGCTATCTCACTGGCCCTCCCCATGTTAAACAGAAAGATTTCAGCTTTTCTTCATTCAGTATATTGGTTCACTATCAATAGGTCTTATTATGTTGAACTACATCCCTTGCATGCCTCATTTGCTTAGTATTTTTGTCATCAAGAGACATTTAATTTTATTGAGTGCATGTCTGTTTCTGAAAAGGTTTTGCCTTTTATTCTGTTCATATGATTTATCACATTTATTGATTTGTATACATTGAACCATCTTTGTATTCCTGGAATGAATCTCATTTGATCATCATGAATAACTCTTTTATGGTACTTTTTGAATTAAATTGTCTAATATTTTCTTGGGGATCTTTGTATCTATGTTCATCAAGAACCGTACCATGCAGTTTTGTTACTGGTATTGTGTCCTTATCTGGTTTTGGTAGCAAATCATGCTGTTCTTATGGAATGTGTTTGAAAGAATTCTCTCTTCCATGCTTTCAAAAATTGGTATTAATTTTTCTTTAAATAGTTGGTATAATTTAACAGTCATGTGGTTCTGAGTTTTTCTTTGAAGGGGGTGTTTTATCACTGATTCAATCTCATTGCTTGTTATTGGTCTGTTAAATGTTTTTCTTTCTCATGATTCACTATTGATGAGGGGCATATGTCCAGGAACTTCTCTGTTTCTACCTTTTAGATGTTCTAATGTTAAGCACATATATATTTAGAACTGTTTTTCTTCTTGCTGAATTGGTCCATTGATCATTACATAATCGTCTCCCATATCTCTCTTTAGTACTTTTGATTTAGTTTATTTTCTCTGATGTCAATTCCTGATTTCTGTTGAACTCCTTTTGGAAGAAATAAATCATTTCATACTTTCACTTTCTATGTGTGTCTGTAGAGGTGAAGTTTTTGTAAGCAGTATATAGTTGGGTCTTGGGTTTTCTTTCCTTTCCTTTCCTTTCCTTTCCTTTTCCTTTCTTTTCTTTTCTTTTCCTTCCTTCTTTCTTTCTTTTTCCTTCCTTCCTTCCTTCTTTCTTTTTTGCACTTAGTACAAGGTCTATAGGGTCTCACTACACAGATCAGACTCATAGTGATCCTCCTGTTTTCAGCCACGAGCACTGAGATTACAGACACACACCACCAAGCCCAGTCTCAGTCACCTTCTCAGCACTCCCCACGGGTCGGACTGGAATAGCACACCAGGGGTGGAACTCCAATCCCTGTGTCTGCCTAAACAAGGGTCTTGGGTTTCTACTTGGTAATTCATACTGTGTTTTGTGCCTTTTAATTGGGAATTTTAATTCATTTACATTTAAGTAATTATTAATAGGTGACAGTGAAAGTGAGTCCTCAACTCTGTTGGCGAGGTAGCTACTTAGAGAAATAGTAAGGCACATTTATGGGTGCCTGCATGGATCACAGAGGTACACCTAAAGAGTTTTCCAGCCTTTTCCTCTGAGTCTCAGCTTGGGCAAAGGCCTTCTTCCTTGCAGTCTCCAAGTGGCTTTCTATTTCTTCTTCCTTCTTTTGCTTCTCCCATTTATTTCTGCAGAAGCTTAGCCTGCTGGACTCATCCTGCCAAGACTGCATGACATCCCACAACTCTTCATGGATGCTGCTGGCAGAGGGAGATGCTCCTGACTGCACTCCTACTACCTCATAGAGGCGCTCGTGTTGCCAGAGGAATGTTGCTCACCACGTGGTCTTTGCTCAGAATTTGCCTGTGTTGCTAACTTAGGTGCAAGACAGGCTGCACAATAGGCACTATGGCATGGCTGAGACTAGTGGACTTCCCAGCCACAAATGGTGTATCACCTAACACCACACACACACACACACCTGGTATCCCATTTTGTATCTTTCAATGTTTCCTATCACTTAACACATTGTTGTAGCTGCTATTATTTTAATTGTGTAAGTTTTAGTCTTCGTTCTTATTATGGTTTATACCTAGTTGTCCCCCCACAAAGCCTCATGAAATCATGGGGCGGGGACTTCTAGAGTTTGAGACTCACCTCTACTTTTAGAGTAGAGATGATCTCTGGGATTATGTGTTTTAGCACTGATGGGATTATGAGTCTTAGTGCTGCTGGGGATTATAGGTGTGGCCTGAGGCAGATAGACTAAGGCAGAGAGTCTGATGTAATTTAGAGAGGCAGACTCGCGCTGTTGCGCTCTGCTCCCCTGGTTGTTCCGTTGCCTGTCACCATTGTTGCTGTTCTGCCACCATGAGCTGCTGGCCTCTGCATTGTGCCTCTCTGCCTTGGATGCAGCCAAATATGGACTGAAACTTCCAGTAACTGTGAGCTAAATAAGCCTTTCCTTCCTTCACGTTGGGTGTCAGATATTTGTCCCAGCAACGAGTAAAAAGTAACTAAGACAATACTAAAAATATGAATGGCTATGTACCACATTTACAGTATTGAAGGATTCTGAATTTGTTTGTATAATTACTCTTACAAGTGAGTTTTATATACCTTTCTATTTTTTTAAAAAAATATCTCTTTCATTGTAGAGAATTTCATTTAGCATTATGTGAAGAATGGACCTGGTGGAGATATATCCTCTTAAATTTTGTTTTCTGGAAAAGTCTTTACTATGTTTCTATTTCTAAAAGCCAGCTTTGATAGGTACCATATTCTGAACTGAATATTTTTCTTCAGCACTGTAAAAATTTCTTCTCTCCTGTCCTGTAAGATTTCTGTTAAGCATCAGTTATCAAAAGAATTGAATACCAGTTTTTCTTTATGTTATTTTTTATCTGTAAGAGCTTACTTATAACACATTTTGGGGTAGACTCAGTTGCTAAAACTTGACTGGTTATCTAGGTCCTTCTCTAGGTTTTGGAAGTTTTATTTTATTATTTCTTTGAATACATTTTCTACCCCCTTTGACCTTCTCTACTCCTTTTTCAGCTGCATCAATCTGTAAATTTGCTCTTTTAATACTGTCCCAAATGTATTGAAAAATTTCATTATCCCCCCACCCCCAGTGTGTGTGTGTGTGTGTGTGTGTGTGTGTGTGTGTGTGTGGTACTAGAGATTGAACTCAGGACGTTGCTTTTTCCAGGCAAGCACTTAGGCCACTGAACTATATTGCCAGCCCCACTTTCTCGGATGATTGTAGTTTCAAATAGGCTGACTTTAGGACATAAGGGGGGGGGGGGATGTCTCCCCTTTTGCTTCTGAGGAGGAGCTCCGGGGCTCACTGTCATCATGGATGCTCCCCTTCAGTGCTTCCAACTTCCAGCACAGACTCTTCAAGCTTCCAGGAAGTCTACAAACTTCACACACAAACCTTTTTGATCTCCATTCAGACTTTTACCATACTCTGCAGTGAGCTTCAAGCCTTCAACTTTCGACTGGATCTTCTTGCTTTCCAGTGCAGAGCCGGCCCTTTCGCATTCTTTCTACTCCTCTCTCTACAAGCAGCCTGATTTATAGAACTGTTCCTCTAGCGAACTCTGATTCAATAGCTAAATGTGCAATTAGGAGGGAGAGACCTGATGAAACAGAGGTGTCCCTGGAGACTTGCCCTAGAGACTAGGTCTGCCTCTTCAATTCCTCCGTTTTCTCTGCTTTCTTCCATGAGGTGAGCAGATTTTCTCTAGCCTGTCCTTTACCATAACATTTCTGCCTTGGAGCCAGTCAACACAGACTTCAGCCAAATTAAACCTTTCCTCTGTTAAGTTGTGTGTATTAGGCATTAGATCTCAGCAATGAGAAAGCTAATATGCAAGTAATACTAGCTGGAATAAGCATCTGATCAACGGGGGCCATGTGCCTTCCACGAGTATTGGAGCGATTCCAGGTGCTCCACCCACAGGCAGGCCTGGGGAACAGGGACTGTTAAAATCTGCCAATGGCTGGGTATCACCAGCCCAGCAGTGAGTTGCACATCAAAGTCCTGCTTTTGCTACCTGTCCTGCCCCAGTGAGTGCAGTCTTTGCCACACTCTGCCGTCCACAGCTGGAGAACCAGCGAAAGCAGACCCTGGATCACCTGGGCTGCTATGGGCTGCACCTAAGTCTTAGAGCCAGAAGGACTTGCACGGTCTCAGAGCTGCACTCAGGTCCACACCACAGCGGGCAATGAAACAGGCTAAAACCCAGGTCTGTCCCTCAGGTGCACAGGTCTCTGCTTGATGCCAGAGCCTGTGTGGAGGCTCTGTCTGTGAGCCCTAGCCTGAGAAAGGAACTTTCAGCTTCTGCCAAGCACTTCCAGGGCCTGGCATAGGGCTCTGAAACAATGCTCTGTGTTCATTGTGTGCCCTCCTTTCCAGAAGGTGAGAACGTACTCTCTGCTCTGTCACCTGAGGGCAGGACACGGGTGGTGAAAGCTGTCAGCTCCCTTGGCTTAACACAGGTCCAGGATCTCAATCTGCTGGACTGGCCTGTCAGTAGAGACCTTGGGACCTGACCCAGTCCTGGGTTTCACTATAGCTGAACGTAATTCTCTGCCCCAGGAGGTGTTTCTCTCCCTGCTTAGCCACTTGGAGTTGGATGAAGATGATGCTGACATTTCCTTCCTTCCTGCCTTCTCCAATACATTCATGTTGTATGAAAAACAGGCGCTGTGTTCTCTCACTTGATTCTGCTAGCATTCGTGAGCGTGGTTCAGTGAGAGAATAGCTGTTAGATTTTGTGTGTCTGTGCGGAGATATTGCCAAGGGGTCTTACTAAGCCATCATCTTGTTTTGTCTGTCACCATAAAGTCCTGAATTTAGCGATATCATGTTCCATGAAAAGAAAATTATTTATACTTTGTTTGTCATGAAAATTCCCTCATTGGTCTGTGTTTCCCCAAAGTACATGAATAAAAACACTTTTTAAGATTCTAGTAAGTTTTCCTCTTATTTATTAATATCTCAGTACTACTGCTCAGTAACCTTGCACAGTTCAACATGTTGGAACTTTCTGATTTTGATTAAAGCAAACACCCAAGATATTCATGAATGTAATATGTTTCCTTCCAGTCATTCCTGTAGCCTCACTCAGCCATAAGAACAGGCGCAGTTATTTAATTATATCCTGAGGAGATGAGGCAAGAGGGGTGTAAAGCGATAGCCTTGAAGAATAAGGGTTCAAAAACAGCATCTGGCCAGAGAGTCATGTCCTAACACGGACCCTGAATCTCAAACTACACCCGCTTCGCAATCTGAGAATCAGACTTCTCCAAGCATACACACTTCAATAACATGCCCCGAGAGAAGCCAAAGCCACTGTTTGTCTCTTTCTTTCATGAACTATCAAGCTTTCATGAATGACATACATTTGGTCTTTGCTTACCTGCTTTTAATAGGGTTAGCCCTAAGGCTACTGATACATGATTATAGAAATCTACGTATTTTTTTAAGATATACATTTTCTCAAATCTAAATAAACAGCACAGATTCTCTCTGTAATTGACTTACCACGAGTTGTTCCTTTTCTCTCTTAAAAAGTGTGGACTCTGTGGTTCCCACTTGAAATCATTTCAAAAAATAATGTCTTACAGGTACAGTAGGCTGAGTGTCTTTTGTTGATTGTTCTCTGCCAAGAGTACCATTTGAAATGTTTGTTTTCCCTCCTAAACTTGAGTAAAGGAATAAAGTGGATATTATTCTTTAAATCTAAGTTTAAATGGTTTAATGAGCAGGGCAGGTTGAACGACGTCACGATTGCTAAAGAGGATTAAGTTTACAACAGCTTTGCGAAAGTCTGTGGGAAAACACAGCAGAAAAATAGTGCTAAGCAATAGAAATGCATCCGCATGTGGTTGCAGTCCCAAGAGGCCTCGCTCTGTAATGCCTATGTTATGAATCAGCATGCGTACAACCGTAACCTTTGTGGTCCTGCATTCTCACTTGATCAGTATTATTTATGTTCCATAGTATATAATACAACTGGCAAACATTTTCAAATAGTCGGACTTGCATGCCACCAACAGTGATGTACAATCAGACTGAATGACTTTCTCCTGCATTAGTAAATTAAGGCAATTCCACCAAGTCCTTCTCATTTGTACACCTTTTATACTGCACAATTTATCTTCAAACTAATGGATTTTATGCA
>PVJA010008679.1:39474-56200 GCA_004027025.1 Myocastor coypus
AAAAAAAAAAAAAAAAAAAAGACCAAACTTAAGATCGGGGGCGGGGGGGGGGGCACAAGCAAGTGAACTAGAACTCTTGCCAGCCTTTTGCCCCCAACTCTTTACTGGTCTTCACTTGTGGGTTTTTAATAAGACTCTAAATCAGAGCAAATGTTTTGGAGAAATGCTTCCCAACAAACCTTTGTCAGAACACACAATTCCTACCAGAAGTCTAGGGGTGAGGGAGGAGAGAAATCCTCCCAAAAGTCCTACATTAACTTGTAACTTAGCTACACTAGCTGAGCCCCTATTCCCCAAAATTAAGAGGCCGCAGAATCTTATTTTCAACGTGAAATCCCAAAGAACTAATGTTCTGCCATGATTCCGCTTGGAAAATTTAATTTTGGAGCACCCTGTCAGCTTTCTGCTTATGTTGTCTCTACAGACAATATGTAGAAAATAATCCCCTCTGCCTTTGTGGGGAGAGCTATTAACTCCAGAATTGTGCATATGGTTTGAGTTTTATGCAAATTAAACGTTCCTTGGGTACTTGTGCCACTTGCTAGCTTTGAGTTTGGGCCATGCATTCACTATTACATTCTGCCCTATTGCAGAGTGAAAGGTCTGCGGAGTCTGTAACTGGCTGACCAGTGCTGCAACTTTTGTGGATGCTTGACTTTTACCCAATGCTGGTGATGCTCATTGACTCTTCACTTGTGCATCAGTCAGCTATCCTGTTGCTGTGACACAATGCCCGACACTCACCAATTAGAGGAGAAAAAGTTTAGTAGACTTCATGATTTCAGGGGATTTGGTCTAAGTGAGAAACATCCTGGCTCAAGGGCATGGTAGAACAAGGCTGCTGAGCTCTGTGGCAGCAGCTTTGCTGAATTCACAGCAACCAGGAAGTAGACCAGGGAGCAGATCTGGAGAGGAAAGGGCTAGGTACCAGCCACAGATCCTCATAGCCACACTACCATGGCCTGCCCAGCCTCATCCATAAGTATGTTTCACCAATGTCCCTGGAAAGTTCCAAAGTCAGTCAAGTAGAGCTCAAGCTTTGTTTGGGTTTTTTTTTTTTTTTTTTTTTTTTTTTTTTTTTTTTTTTTTTTTTTTTTTTTTTTTTTTTTTTTTTTTTTTTTTTTTTTTTTTTTTTTTTTTTTTTTTTTTTTTTTTTTTTTTTTTTTTTTTTTTTTTTTTTTTTTTTTTTTGTCTTTTTGAGCCAGTGTCTCTCTACACTATTCAGACTGGCCTTGAACCCACTTTGTAGCCCAGGCCAGTCTTGAACTCAAAACAATCCACCTGCCTTGGCCTCCCAAGTGCTGGGATTACAGGTATGCACCACCATGCCTGGCTCCAAACAAACTGCTTTAACATTCACTTTCATGCTATTGAATTCTGGCCCTCTACAGCAAAATCAATTACACTAAGATTCTCAGATCTGATTTCCCTCCCTACACTGATGTAACGTCCTCAGAACACAATATCCTACCTAGGCAAGCTGCCTCAGGGTCACAGACCCTCAGCTTCCCAAGTTTAGGAAGCTACAAAAGATGTCTCCAGGTTCAGTGTGATTCAGCAAGGATCGTGCATAATATAGCCTTCGTTGCAGCATGCTAAGTTTTGCCAGAGCATATGGGATTATAAAAGCAAATGTGTATTATGCATAATATTATGTCATATTATCGGGCACATTTTTTAAAAAGGCAACACCCACAGGTCTGAACAACTTCAATTTTATGCAGATTCCACGGGCACCAAGACGTGCTTGCTTATCATTTTTTGTTGTTGTTGTTGTACCAGCACACCGCCCCAGGGAGGAATCGTGTTTTGCTTTACCGTGCCATTATTAGTGTCTACCTTTTGCAAAAAACACTCTCCACTTGCTAAAGATTTTCTGGCTCTCTATAAGAGTTCTCAGTTCACATTCTTCCTTTGTGAGTGGCAGAGAGGGGCTTCTGTGCCTACAATGACGCAACTCAATCCTCCTTGGGAATTCAATATGCTGTACCATTGATGCCCAACCCCGCACGCTCTTTATAATCATAGCCATCATCTTTTTTATTATGTCTTGGACTTGAGGAGGCCTGAAAGCAGATGTAACTCATGATGACCTGACTTCAATGGGAGAATGAACCAGGTGGCTAATTGTCTCTAAAACAAATACACTGATAATTAGCAGGAGAGCACAATGCAGCAGAAGCCTAACCACCAACCTTTATTTAAGTTAAGCAAATGGGTGAGCGAACGATGCAGCTGCACCGCACTTTGACAAGTTAATAAGGGAGCCATACTTCATCGCGTCAGCCACACTAGCCAAAGCATGCCCTCAGGATCTGGTATCAATGATGCTAAAACTGTAAAGTTGGGAAACCGTCACACTCACAGCAGAAACCTGGTGTCTGAGTATTTTGTAGAGCTACAATTGAAGGCGGGAGATTTCTTTCACCTATGGAATGCGGAGGTCATGGCTAAGACAATCAGATCTCACCCCCACACCAAAAGCGCTGGAAATGGCAGCTCTCTAAGAATGCTAATTTAATGATGATATCATTGCAAATTTGATTTTTCTAGAGTTTGGAATTACTCAGTTTGGTTTGGCCAATATCTATCTTGGAGTTCAGCAAACTTTTTTTCTGGAAATGACAAATAATAAATACTTTAGACTTTGTGGGTCTTACGGTCTCTGTTCCAAATATTTAAGAGTGTCATTTTAATGCAAAATCAGCCATAGATGAAATGTAAATACATGGTTGTATTCCAATGAAACGTTATTTATGACTACTGAAATTAAACGTCATGTAACTGTCACATATCAAACATATTATTCATCTTTGGTTTCTTCTGATCATTTATGAATTTATAAATAATTCGTGGCTTGCAGGTTATACAAAATTGGGCTAGATTTTACCCAGGGGCTGTGGTTCACTACTCATAGCCTAGATTAATTAGTTGATCTCAAATTAAGGATTTACAGACAGTAGGGAGTATTCACACTCTCACTTCCTGCTTATTTGTTGCTTAGCTATGGAAAGGAATTGAGTTCATAAGAGAAGTAGAATCAAGGCCACAGGAAAGATATTCAAATAACTTGATTTAATAAATACATATTGATCATCTGATATGCAAGCCACAGGTCGTGAAAGACTCAGTTCCTTAAGGAGGTTATAATTCAGAGCTCCAGTTGAAGATAGATCAATCTCAGGGCATAGGCAGAGAAACACTTCCCTAAGTGATTCACTCATCAATATAAAAATAAACATATTCTTTGGCCCAAACACTTCATTGCTAGGAATTTATCCTGAGGAAATAATTAAAACGCATGCAAAAATTGAAGAACAGCATTAAAGATCTAATTATAATATTTGCAATAGCAAAAATGAATATACCAAACAATATTAAGATCAAAAATGACATTATCAATATTTAAAAAAAACAGAATCTTTTTAATAAACTTTAATTTTAGGCTCAGAGAAAACTTGGGGGAAAGTACAAAAGAATTTCCGCACACCTTTTGCTCTCCTTAGGCATAAGCTCCTCCACTATTAATACCACACAGCAGATTGGTGCACTTTTTACAACTGACGAACCTAGGCTGACCGATGGTGAAATATAGGACCTTCATTAAACAATTCATGATCATAGTCTATAAAATGGACAATTACTTAGCCAGTAACAGTGTAGAGTATAAGACTGAGTGATTATGGGGAAGATTGTGCCTCTAGGGGTGGAAGACAGGTAAATAACAAAACAATAAAGACGCAATGAGTCCCTTTTGGTTTCAGGGCTGCATAAAATATCTAGGAAGTGTTACTGTTCATCTCTGCATGGTGGGTTTATGACTGGTTCGTAATTTCTTCTTTCATTCTTCTAATAGTTTTTAAATACTTCACTGAATGCATACTTATTAAACTGTTAATACAGCCTATGAATTTTTTGCAATGGAAATATAATTTTCTGTCTTATTTTAAAATACATATCTATGAGAAGAAGCAAACCTGAGAAGTTAGCGAGAGCCTCTCCTAGCAGGTGAGCTTGTCATCATTCAGACCTGTAATGCTACCTTCCAAAAGAGGGAGAGCAAATAGAAAGGAGAAATTTGGAGGTGCTACCTAGTTGGGGATTTTAAAAAGAATCATAATGTATATCTCCTCTTTAGCATCCTGCTCAGGTAGAGTCTAGACAGCAGTGGATTGTTTGGGCTAATTTTGACAGCTTTTGTCAAGCAGAGCTTATTTTAGAGTGTGTACCGATTCAAAGTACCAGGATGGTGTTAACGGAGCTGTAGAAAAGCCAACATTTTCATGTCCTTCCTGTAGATCTTGTTGATTTCCTGGTTTCACAGATTTTTTTTTTTTTTTTATCATTTGAAGAACTGAAGCTAAACCCTGTTCCCCCAGCATGCATGTCTTCCTGCTTTTGAGACTACACCTATGGTTCAATACAGAAAACCACAGAGATAAGAACTTATGGTATGATTAGAGACCTGCACTATAACCCCAAGATGACTGTGTGCCACCCATTATTTCAGCTATGAGATTTTTATTATGAAACCAATTGAATGGTTAGAATCAAATTTATTACAATAACGATCAAACCTGAGTATCAATATCTATTGCTTTTGGTAAGTCCTGTGTGACACAGCTCAATATGGCATGAACCACACAGGTGCGTTGCTACGGATGCCTTGCTTTACAGTGCGAATGGTAATGATCTTTATTATGGAGAGGAAGTAGAAGCCCAAGGGGACTTAGGAGCTTCTTCCCTAGTGTAGGTCCTGCCACTCCGGCCTTGTCTCCATTGCTTTGTCCTCCACACACATCCACTGTCTGCCCCATCTCCTGCTTCTCCTTCATTTCCCATTTACACAATAATTCTTATCTAGCCTCCTAAAATAACAATTCTGGTATGTAGCTGGCTGACAACTCAGTGCACAATCAAAACCATGCTGGCCAGATATGTCTAACTGCTTCTCAGTCATTGCTGATCCATCTGTCACTTTCAGAGTATTGATTGAGGGGAAAGGCATTCAGTGAGCAGAGAACATATAGGAAACTTGCATGCATACTGCATCAATGCATCTCTCTCTCTCTCTCTCTCTCTCACACACACACACACACACACACACGCCCTATATGTGATTACAGGGCTGTATGTACTTATCTAAAACATAAGCCAATATTTTTCAACAAGAATCCTACTTCCACTTATTTTTTACTATTATCTAAAGAGAATGCAAATTAGCATCAAAAAATTAGAAATGACACAGAATTTCAGCAAACAAAATAATAGAAATTCAATGATGGTTGCCATATTGAACAATATCTTGAAATTAGTTGTCCAAAAATTACCATCAGATATGTGTGCAAAATTGGGAAGAAGGAGAAGAGGACAAAAGAGAAGGAGGAGGAGGAGGGAAAAGGGGAGGGGGAGGGGGAGGGAGGGGAGGAGGAAGAGAACAACAACAAAAGGAAGGAAGGAAGGAAGGAAGGAAGGAAGGAAGGAAGGAAGGAAGAAGAAAAGTTATAAGAAACCAAAAAGGACAAAAAATGTAATTAGCAACTGATCTCTTCTACAGATCAGCAGAAATCTGCAGTACAATTACCCAAGTCATCCTACATACATATATGAATATATCTCTTTTCTCCCTCTTGCTGCCTTTCCTGTCCTTTCTTCATCCCAGCTTTTCCTTCCCCTTGAATAGATTATTTTCCTTTCACATTGTCTATCCTGTTTTTCTGATTTTATTTACCCCTTCAGGCTCTTACACTAGCAAGACAATAAAATTTTTGCACATGCACGTTTGATTTATTTCACTTATGAGTATGGCCTCTAGTTGCAAACATTTACCTATAAAAGCCCCAAATTTATTATTTTGTATGGTTGAGTAATGTTCCATTGTGTAAAAAAACCATATCTTTTTTACCCATTTTATTCATTCATCAGTTGATGGGCATTTGGATTGTTTTCAAGATTTAGCTATGATAAATTGTGCTGCTGTAAACATGGGTGAACATGTATCACTGTGGTATGTTGTTTTCAGTTCATGAGGAAAGGTACCCAGGAGGGGATTAGCTGGGTTGAATAAATCTCAAAGACACAGGAGTAGGTCTTCCCAAACTGCATGGGAAATTCTTCAAAGAATCAATAATTGAGATCTCATCTTTTTGAAAATTTTCTGCATGTCAAAAGAAATCACCAACAGAGTAAAAGGAAAACCCACTAATTAGGAAAAAATATAGCTAACTAATCCTCAGACAAAGAACTTCTATCTAGTATCAAGAATTTTTTAAAATGAGGGACTGCCCCAAAATTCAAGGACCCAATCCAGAAATGGGCATCTGTGATGAACATTCACTTCTCAGATGAAGAAATACAAATGGCAAAAAAATATACAGAAAAATGTTCAACAACATTGGTCCTTTGAGAAATGCAAATTAAAACAACACTGAGATTCCATCTCACCCCAGAAAGAATGGCCACCATCAAGAAGTCAACCAATAACAAATGTTGGAGGGTCTGTGGGAAAAAGGAACCCACTGTTGGTGGGAGTGTAGACCGGTACAACCGCTATGGAAATCAGTGTGGAGATTACTTCCACTTCTAAAACAGTTTGTGTGTGTGGTTTTTTTTCTCAATTTCAAAATAATCTATTTTTAAGGCTGGCCAAATATCTCAGTGGATTAAAGCACCTGCAAGCAGGCGCAGGGACCAGGGGTTCAATCCCCAGGCCTGCTGTGCTGGCCCCACCCCCAGGGTGCTCTGAGATGGCAATTGAGACTGGGCATGGTATACCTGTAATCCCAGCTGTTTAGAGGCTGTAAACAGGCAGCTCACTTCGAGTCAAACCTAGTAGTGAGATCCTGAATACTCTATAGATCCTTCAATAATAATAATAATAATAATAATAATAATAATAATAATAATAATTACCTATTTTTTCCTCTTAAAGGAAAAATCTGAAAATGTTGTTATCATCTTTGCCACTTCCCAAAAGGTCCTCATCTATACCCCAAAGAGAACCAAGTTGGGGGACAAATGTTTGCATCACACTCTACAAACATTCAAAAGGGCATCAACAGTTGGAACAAAAGAAAAGCTTAGAAACGGTTGTTTTGTCTTTAATATAGCACTTAACTTTCTCACTGATAAATGAAAATTCTCCAGAGAGCATTTATGGGCTTGGTTGATACTTTTTTTATGAACAATAATTTGGTTTTTATTAGGTACTTTTTTCCCATAGCACCATAGAGTGCTAAGTCTATGCAAATCATTTTTCTTTTCATCCTCACACCATCACTGAGACATAGCCCAGAGTAGATCATTTTATTCCAGTTGCAAAAAAGAAATGTTAGCACAAGGAAGATAACTGTCCCTGGGTTTGATTCCAGAGTTTACTTTTGTCCCCTCCAAGTAATCTCTCTCCAGCCATTGGCTCTCATAAGCACGTGATTCTTCCAATGGGAGGTCATGTCTTCCCGCTGCTTGTGTCATCATGCCCTACAGCACCTTGCCTGTTTTGGCTCTTTCTGTTGTTTACTCCACTCCTCCTTCTCCACTCGCTGTGTCCCACTTCTGCAGGCTCCATAGTGTTGGGTGGACCCGAATCATTTCCACAAGCAAGAGTACACAGGAGGCCACTAGAAGGTGATCCCTGAAGCAAGAGTAGGCGAGTGAAAAAAGTAGGAACGAAGAGGGAGGGAAACCAAGCAACAAAGCCAAGTCTTGGGCCATCTTGAGCCCAGCTGTACATGTGAGCTCTGGGGATTTATCCTCATTGGGGCAGAGGAGCTGAGGGACTGATGCTCTCACGCCCATCCCTGTTGGCAAAGGACTAAAGTGGACTTTCCCAGGACTTCTAGCCCCAGGGACTTGTGGATAAATCGAAGGTAGCTCTGCAATAAAGGAAGCAGGGAGATTACCAGAGAAAACAGCATACTGGTAGTTAATGAATCTAGCAGGTGAGACAGAGCAGGAACGGTGCCTGAGATATTGAGCTTCCTTTCCTAAAACCCTGCATGGAGTTTAGAGGTCTCATGAAGATCTGCTGTCCCCTGAAACTCTTTTTCCACGGGCTCTTTTCCAGAAGTGCCTTCCTTTCCTTAAAATAATTTCTGCTTATTTTTTCACTTCTCTTCCCTCCTGTTTTCAGTCCCAGAAGCACTTGTTCGATGCACTTTTCCAACACCCTGCTGTGCTCTTAGCTCTTCCCGCAAGCCCTCAAGAATGAAACTCCATGAGAGGGAGGACTCTGCCTGTTTCTCCCCTATACCCTAAGCAACCCCCATCTTCTATTGTCCAGCAATACCCAGTCACTATTTCTTTAAAACGTGAATAATTAAATCAAAGCCTTTGTTTTCACAAAATAATTTCAATTAATCCACTATGCACAGCAATTAATTTAAAAACATCCAAAAAACATACTTAGAAGAATAGAAAAATGAGAAGCCCAAACTATGTGGTAATATCCTTACAAAGCAAGCCAAAATTATTTAGGTGCAAATAAAGTAAAAAGTAAATTAAGTAAGAAAGTTTTCCTATATGTGGTAAAAATGTCCACAAATGGTAGAAATCAAAAACTAAAAAAGGTATTGGGGGGGGGGTGCTTCTATTTTAATAAACCAGATTGTTTCTAAATCGGGTATGGGAACTTTTTTCACACATAATGTTTATTTTTATACTACTCTCCCCCCCTAAAAATAAGGTGTTTGTCATGTGAGCCAAGCTCACTTAAGCTTCCAATGGTAAATGAATTTTTAAAAATGGTCCCAGTTCTTCTCTTCTTGTATTCCAGGGAAGTTTGCAGTGACTGTCGCCATGCCACCACCCGGCATTACACAGTTTCCTGCTCTTGAATCTATCTTGCTTTGCAAATAGGATAAGATCATAGTGATAGCATGACCAAGGTCTAAAAAGGCCTTGCATGGTCCTACTTTCTACTCAACAGAACTCTGCCCTGGGAACAAGACTGGCCTGGCCTCCTGGAAGGAAAAAGGAGGAGCGCCAGAGTGATTGGTCCCAGTCATGGCTGTCCTAGACCTGCCATCCTCGGCCTGCTGACCACAGGAACATGAGGGAATACAGGTGAGAGCGGTATTCAGCCCAGGTCGGTAGATCCACCCAGCAGATGCGTGAGATCTATCTATTCCATAGATCATAAGAAGTAACACATGCTTGCTGGTCTTGGGCAACATCTTTGAAATGTGTGCTACACTGGTTACACAACAAATGCTAACTAAGTTATTCCTCTCATCATTTTAGAGAACCAAGTTGCACTTAAGTCTCATGACAGCTTTGGCAGATCTCTGTGTTCTGTATTATCTTAGCTTTGCCAGCATTGTTTCCAAGTTGATTTAAGAGGAGAAGCCATCCTTAAATTATTTATCGTAAGTGATCAATGTTTTTTAGAATGACCTCAACTTGGGTAAGCGCTTGCAAACCAAAAGCTTCTGTAAACATCCAATAGTGGAACCTTCAAAAGTGAAGGGATTACTTTGGCCAAAAAGACAAAAAAAAAAAAAAAATCATACCTGTCAAAATCAAATTAAGAAGCCAGGCATGGTGGTTCATGCCTGTAATCTCAGCACTTGGGAGGCTGAGGCAGGAGGATCAGTGCGAGTTCAAGACCAGTGTGGGCTACAAAAGTGAGCTCAAGGCCAGCCTGAACTGCATAGTGAGACCCTGACTCAAAAAGAAAAAAAAAAAAAAATCACACCTGTCAAAATCAAATTAAATTGTGCCTAACTCTAGTTCTATTATTATACCAATCAACCAAATTCATTAAGAATTATGTATTTTCTTAACTTATAAATCATTAGCCGTGATTTAATAATAGAAATAGGATTAAGTGAATTGCTATTTATTTTGTGCTTTAGTCACAGCTGTATGGAATTTTGTTCTCCCTGCTGCTTTCACCAGATCGTCTGCTGTTTCATTGTCCTGCTCAAAGATGAAAATCTAGGCACCTGCCAAAGGAAAAGAGAAAATGGAAATAGCCAGGGGGTGAGGAGCGCTTTGTTCAGTATAACTGTCATTGGCCTACATGAAAGAACAACACATGAATAACCAGTCGCAAGTTGAGGTACACATAGAGGTATAGACCTTCGAAGCACATTCAGTTGCCACAGTTACCATTTTGCAAAATGAAGTGATGAAATGATCAAATGAAATTTTGGCTGCATTTTTCATAGGGATTTATTTACTTATTTATTTTTTTAGTTGAGAGAATTTTTCCTCCTCCTTTTTTTTTTTTTTTTTTTTTGTTTGTTTGTTTTTTGAGACAGGGTCTCACTGTGCAGTTCAGGCTGGCCTTGAGCTCACTTTTGTAGCCCAGACTGGTCTCGAACTCACACTGATCCTCCTGCTTCAGCCTCCCGAGTGCTGGGATTACAGGTGTGCGCCACCATGCCTGGCCTTTCCTCCAAATTGGGTGTGATATTTTAGTTCTAAGTATGCATTGTTTTGAGGGGAGGGTTCACTTTTCTGTTATGTTTTTATTATGTTGAAAGCTAGACTTTTAAAATATCCTTTCACTCAATTTCTTTTGGTCTTATCTTTCCAAATATATATCCCTAGTCATGTATTGTCCATTGATTTGTAATTGAATAAAGAATAGCTTCACTTCTGGCTAAGTAAAAAAAAAAAAAAACTAAGAATGGTTTTAGTAGACATGCAGAATTTACCTGTTTATGTTAAAATAAACACGGTTGTTTCACTTGCAAACTTTTGGAGGTGTGATTTTTTTTAATGTATCTGGTTGCTACATAGTCTCACTACACAGCTCAGACTCATAGATCCTCCTGCCCTCAGCCTCCCCAGCATTGAGATTACAGATATGCGCCACTATGCCCAGACTCTGGCCAGCTCAGCCTGCCCTGGGGTGGGACTGAGGCAGCATAGGGTGCTGGGGATCAAACCATGATCCCTGTGCTTGCCTAAGCTTGCCTAAGCAGGTGCTTTAGTATGCTAAGCTATCTAGCTGGCCTGAGATGTGACTTATTAACTCATCCTTATTCAGAACCATCTAGGGATGTATTTGCTTAAACCAATCAGTGCATATTCCTAGGTTTACCAGTGTATATTCTTAGATTTATCAGTGTATATTTCTAGGTTTATCAATGTAACCCATTCTCTTAGCCACAGCAATGGACTCAGATAGCAATATGACTCAGGGGAGACCAATGATTATTGGCACCTGAGCCCATAAGGACCAAGGGCATGTCATTCCAGAATTAATTTCTTTATCATTAGGTAAAAATAAAAGAATATGTAGACCTGCGAGCTGCCCAGAGCAACCTCAGACCACAAGCAATGCTTAGCTTCTGATGGCAACAGCCCTAGAGATGGTCTAAAAAATGGATGTGACATGGACCAAAACTGGAATACACATTACTTGAGCATTCTTTCTTTAGCTCCAGATCATCACTTACGCTAAGCTTACTAGCTCAGTCTTCAAAATCTAACCACGAGCTACTTACATCTCCACTCGTGATACCTCTACCCCAACTCCACCACTGTTACCTCGATCTGGGTCATCATCACTTCTAACAGGTGGCTTTGCCTTCACTCTGTCCCTCTTCACTCTACTCCACACAGTGACCACGTCTAGCCCTATAAAACACACATGTCCCTGCCACCCCTCCATCCAAACCTCCAATGGCTCCCGTCTCTTTGTGAGTCAGAAGTCCAAGTGTCACTTTCAGGAACAAGAACATCACAAGCTAACAAAATCATCTTGGATCGTCACCTTAGTGTCATTATGCCCAAGATAGTAGGCTATAGTTGATGCTTTAAAAAAGAAAGAAAATATAACAGTTCTGGCCACTTGTACATGTTGTGAGGTAGACTTCTATTTCATGTCCAAAGCACTGTTTCTAGTATAGAATAAATATTTGTTGTAAGGCCTGAGCGAGTTACTGAACAGATGGATGTATCAAAGATACAAAATTAACAGAAAGCTAATTAAGTCATTTGTATTGACCAATAGTATACATGCTCTTTGGTTAGATTATGTAAGTAGGACTCTGAAAGTAATTCATCCGAACTGTGTTCTATGCTATTTATAAAGTGAATTACGTTGTATAGCATGTTTGAGTAAGTCAGCAACTTTATAATTATGGGTAAAAATGATTATAAAAGATGAGAATGCACCTCTACAATGTAGATCTTCACATAGCAGAATTTTTGTCCAGAGCCAAAATTTACAACTTAACCAATGTATCCCAAACAAAGCCAGATAATTATCTTCCCACAAATAAGTAAGCTGAGGCCCAAATGGTTCATTTCATCTATTTGTTTAAGAAATAATCATTGCACTCCCATAATAGTTCAGGTTCCAGACAAAGCAGGAATGATTCCAACATATGTAAAGCAGACTCTGGACTGCTGGGCTCATAGGATGACAGAAAAATAAATTTTAATGAAACAACAGGTGCTGTACCCACAGAGGAAGAAAAGAATGCCATGAAAGATATAAAAAGCAGCCCAATGAAGTCTAAGAGTCTAAACTGGGTATTAAATGAGAAGATGCAGATTTCTTCAGTTTTCCTCAAACTTCAGATTACTCCTGAAACATCTGAAGGACTTGTTAAAACAGATTGCCAGCCCCAGCCTGAGTTTTTGATTCCATAGGTCTGTGGTGGGGCCTGGGAATCTACATTTCTTATGAGTTCCTAGGTTGATATTAATGCTGCAGGCCCAGGGCCCACAACTTCAGATCTACTGAGCTAGGTAAAGGTAGAGATTCACTGAGCAAAGAAAAAGTAGAGACCCCTAGCCAAGGAAAATGGTTGTCTAAGCACAAGAATAGCATATGGGAAGCCCCTGGTATGAGCATGTGGAACTGAAATAATGCCTTGTAATATTCAGGATCTCAGTGTGAAACCATGATAAGCTTATACAGGGGATGTTTGGAGAGTTTAATAAAATGACTGTTAACATAGATTTAGTAAGGAATAAAAGAGGGAAATAATAGTGAAACACGAGGGACTAGCAACAAAAATGTCTGTACTAGCCCTAAACTTGAGGAAGACTGATACTTCTAACCTAGATGTTCACAGAATAGATATCTCTCCAGCCTCTTACTTTTTGGTCTCAACTCAACAGCAGACCAAAGATAGTGGTCAAGGATGCTCCACGGATGCAGTCCTGAGGAGTCAGGCTCCTGAGGCCCAGGGCAGAAGGAAACAGCATGCAGCTGGATCTGATCTAGAGGGCTAAGGAAAATCTGGGAGTCTGAATACGGTGGAAAACTGTGTAACAGTGTCCTGATGCTTAGTGACAAATGACACAGCTTAGCTGCTAGAAGAACTGCAACTGTCTCACCGTTGTTCAGGCAAGGAACTGAAGTCTGGCTCAAGACGACGGCCAGATTGCTTTCTCCCTTACAGGTCTGAGCTGGCAAAGCTCTGCGTCCTGTTGTACTCAGGTTGTTGTGATTGTGAGACTCAGGCGTTCAACTGCCAGAGACCACCCGTGTGTCCTGGACGCAGGAAACTTTGCATGCACAGTTCGCTACAAAGCCAGCAGGAGACTAAGAGGAACTTGGGAGGTAGATAGAGCCTTGACAACGTAACAAAAACACTGGAGGGACATCCCATTGTCTGGACTGTCTTATTTTGCTTAGAAACAAGTTAGAGGTCCCACCTGCAGATGGGGACTAAAATTCAATTTCCCCTTTAATGCTTAGTCTATTCCTCAGACACAGAGCCAACAGAAAATGCAGGGGGCTATGTAGGGTTACAGAGTTGGTCAGGGGCTAAGCCAGGGCTAGAGCTCTCTGTGAATTCCTACTCTCTAGTGTCCAAAGTTCCCATCCATTCATTCCATAGTGCATGCAAGGTTAGCTGTCAAATCTGATAATAGCACGCGATCTACAGGAAGGATAGGGATGTAGGAGAGAAACTGTTGTGCCCGGCATGTGTTTGGACTTGGTCTTACATAAGATCTAAAGCAAATTCTCGGTTTAATTTTTTCCCCCTTTACAACGTTTATGTGTATAGAAGAGTTCTTTAGGACAACTAATTTCTCCTGCACACTGCTTGGAGTGTACTAGGTGCTTCACACAGGTAGAACTCAGAGCTTTCTTACCTGCCGCCTTGACAGCCAGCCTGTCAGGAGCTGCCAGGCCATAGGGCAAGACCTATGACATCTCATATGCTGTGCAAGGAACACAATTAGGGCAAGCTTTTTGTAGTAAAATAGCAAACCACATATCTTTAGCCTTGTAGTGTTACTCTGACAGCTGTTATAGTTTCAAAAATTGGTGAGCCAAATATTAAACCTTTAGTGGCTTGAAATTCACTCCAGTGAAAATAGGCATGCAACAAGAATTAGCAAGTCCTACACATCAAAGCTTTATATCTGACAATCTTCTTAAGTATTTCCTAGCCTACCATGGCTTTAAGATATCCAACATCAACCCTAGTAACTTACTCCAAGAAACAGCCAGAGGAAGCTGGGTATAGCGGTGCACTCAAGGCATAAGAGGAGCACCTCGAGTTTGAGTCAGCTTGGGCTACATAGTGAGTTCAAGGTCAGCTTCGACTACATAGGAAGACTTTGTCTCGAAGAGGGGGGGGCGCAGGCAGGCAGGCAGGCAGACAGACACACACACACAGACACAGACACAGACAGACAGACAGACCCAGAGAGACGAGACAGAGACAGAAACAGATAAAACAGAGACAGAGATAGAAAGAAAGGAAAGAGAAGCATAAAAGCATCTACAAATAATAAATTTGTTCAAAAAAGAAAGTTGAAAGTAACTTTCATACCCCAAAATTAAGCACATTGACTGTAATGCTATGTATCCACTAAAATCATATTTTTATTTTTTAAAACATTTCGTTTCAAGTACATTGTCTTTAAAAGCCATGTCATATTGAATTAAATAGAACTTAAATTATGCACCCTTCATTTCATAACCTACTCTTCTTGAAATACACATACTAATCCAATATTTGCTGAAATTATTTAACAACACAAATTGAGCTCATATCCCTCCAGCAAGTATTTATTGGGTGTCCACTATGTACCAATGCATTACAGCTATGTGCTCCCCTTGGAGACAGAAATATGCTCTGCCAGAATCTCCTAACTGCCCCTAGTAATCTATGCATCTAAAATTGTGCCGGGCGTGGTGGCGCACGCCTGTAATCCCAGCACTAGGGAGGCTGAGGCAGGAGGATCAGTGTGAGTTCGAGACCAGCCTGGGCTACAAAAGTGAGCTCAAGGCCAGACTGAACTGCATAGTGAGACCCTGTCTCAAAAAGACAAAAATAAATAAATAAATAAATAAATAAATAAAAATAAAATAAAATGTATGGGCTCTTATCATTTTAAATTATCACTGTTAATTCATATTAGCTATGCATATTAATAGTTTCTCTATGGCATTTCTGTAACTGCATATGTAGTAGTTTGAGTCTACATTCCCTACTACTCCTCTTGTCCTCCTTTCGGACAGTCTCCTTCTTCTGCCCTACTGGTCCCTCTTCTACTTATAGGCTATTAGAGGGTTGCTTTGTTATTTGGGGTTAAATTCCACATAGGAGAGAAGACACATGATATTTGTCTCTCTGCATCTAGCTTATTTCATTATCCATTTTCCTGCAAATGACATGATTTTCTTCTTTTTTATAGCTTAATAATACTCTGATATATATAAATATATATATAATTTTCTTTGGACGTACATTTTTTCATAGGCACCTAAGCTGATTACACACTTTGGTAGCTGTGAGCATTGACTATGAAGTATCTTCTTACATGTTGACTTCATTTCCTTCAGGCATATACCCAGGACAGGTAAAACTGGATCACATGATCGCTCAATTCCTAGTTTTTTGAGGAGCCTCTATGGCATTTTCCACAGTGGCTACATCAATTTACATTCCCACCAATCATATATAAGGATTCCTTTTCTTCCACATCCTTACCAGCATTTGTTTCGCTTTGTATACAACAGCCATTTTCACTGGGGTGAACTGGAATCTCAAGGTACTTTTTTTAAGGGGTATGTGTTTTAACTTAATTTATTTATTTATGTTATGGCTGGCTCAGCCTGCCCTGGGGGTGAGGCTGGCACAGCATGTGGTGTCAGGGATTGAACCATGGTCTCTGCGATTGCCTAACCTTGCCTAAGCAGGCACTTTAGACTACTGAGCTATATCACTGGTTCCTCAAGGTGGTTTTTGGATTTACATTTCCCTGAGGACTGAAGTTGTTGAGCATTTTTAATTTTTCATGTACTTATTGGTCATTCAAATTTATTCTTTTGAAAAGTGTCTGTCCAGAACTTCAAGCCACTTATTGATTGGATTACTTGTTCTTTGTTGTTATTTACGTATTCCAGAAATTGTCCTCTCAGACAAATAACCGGCAAAGATTTCCTCCCATTTTTGTAGGCTGTCCCCTTGCTTTCTTGATTATTTTTGTTGTTGTTCTGCAAAAGCTTTTTAATTTAATATAATCTCATTCATCAATTCTTGCTTTTATTTCCTGAGCTATTTGAGTACTGCTCAGGAAGTCTTTGCTTTGCTTGTGTTTCCCTTGGATTAAAAATCTTACTTTTAAATTTATTGGATAACATGAAGATTTATTTAGGATGTAAGGAGATGTCACAACATAAAACTGCACATATATTATACAAGGAATTTTGTGAGTAAACAATGTTTACAGGGAGAAAATTCTGTTTAACTAGTATCAGTGATATCTTTGAATGGTGAGGTAATGGGGCTTTATTTTT
>PVJA010008680.1:0-42605 GCA_004027025.1 Myocastor coypus
CTCCTTCTCCTTCTCCTTCTCCTTCTCCTTCTTCTTCTTCTCCTGCTTCTGCTTCCGCTTCCACTTCTTTTTTTACTTAAAAACAATTGATCCAAAAAATTAAAAAGACAATAAATTAAAAAAATAAATATAGAACTTTATAAAGTGGGAAGAAGATCAGAAGTTAGAGGGAGCAGGGAGAGGTGGGAGGTGCAGGGGAGGGCAAGAGGAGCTGTGTTATGCGCATGTGCAGCTTCCCAAGATGAAGATAATCATTTTGCATTGCAGACATGTATTGAAATTATGTCAATAAGTAGTCACTGCAGTGGGATAGCAACTAGGTAGGAGAAGACACCTTCTAGGTCTGGTGAGACACCAGCTCACGTTACCTACGGTCAGACCCGGAAAGACCACAGTGCACAGGGCTCTGGCCAGCAGCCAAAGTCCAGCTACTCAGGCATCAGGGATACAACTGGAATGTGTATTATTTTTTTAATTTAGGGAGTTCTGATGAACATCGAGGCACTCCAGATTATTGATCTATAAATTTTTCTCCTGCAGATTTGGCTCAATATCCAGGCGAGGCAAACGTGCTCTCCATTCTGATGAGGAGCCACTTCTTTATTTCAATAGACAAATCCCAAATCTTCATATGTAAGGGGTTATGCTTGATTGAATTAGTTTAGAAAGTAGAGAATGACCCAGCGAATTCTTTCTTGTGGAAACGGCCGAGAGTGTTTCTAATGGAAATGGCTCCCTTATTCTAGGGGAGCAAAGATGCTCAGACTTCCTCGCCCAACACTTGCTCCTGCTAAAATGCTATCGTCTGAAACAAAGCCTGAATAATATGTCTGAAAATATTTTGTGTGTGAGAAATAAAAATATCTCAGAAAATCCTTTCCCTAAATGTTTTTTTTTAATTTTTAAAAAATTTTTCTTGTTTTCTTGTTTTTATTTGTTTGTTTATTTATTTTTATGGCTGGCTCAGCCTGCCCTGAGGGCAGGGCTGGCGTAGCATGTGGTGCCGGGGATTGAACCGTGCTCCCTGCAGCCACCTGCAGGCGCTTTAGACCACTGAGCCATCCTGCCGGGCCCCTCCCTAAATGTTTAACTTACAGATTTTCTTTTTGTAGTATTTGTGTATGTCATAAAAGAAATAAACACGAAGACCCCTTTTTCTGTCCTGACTTGCAGGCCTGTCTCTTCCTCTCACCACTAGGGGGCCTGGTTCAGATAAGGTGCATGAGGAAGAGCTGGGAACAGCTGGGGAGAAGTGTAGATACTCCTGGCTGTCCTTGTGACAGGAGTGGACCTGGCTGGGAACAGGGTCCTGGAGACCTAATGTCACAATGGCAGACTTCATTTGAGCTGACTGAAAGCTATTCTGAAAAGCTCAGGATTTAAATCAGAAAGCTGCAACAAATTTCAGTTTCGTGCTGAGTTCAGAGGTGAGGCATGAGGTGCATAGAACCCCAGTTACTGAAGAACAGTGTGATAGACGAGCGAGATAAGAGATGTAGCCGGTGGGCTCCAAAGTTGTACACAGGTAAGGACCATCTATGTTTCAGCAAGTAGCCTTGTCTTGAACTATTGACATCCAGAAGCTGATGTGGAGCTAGCTAGGCCTAGTCACAGTCATGAGGCTACCAAGACACAGCATGGATGAGGCATCAGAACCCCGCTTTAAATTCAGTGCTAAGATGCAGAATGTCTTCAGAAAGGCTTTATCTCATTTGTCTGCAAACAAAAAGAGCTGAGTTGAATTTAGAAAGAACTCATTGGACAACCAGCTTGGGTTCTGGCCTCAGTTCTCCAGTTTGTCCTGCATGGTGTTGGGCAGACTCTGTTCTCTCCTCTGATTGGCTGCTCGGGTCCTGGATGGGTAGAGTAGCCAGGCCATGTATGCAGGGAAGCACCCAGACAAGGCATCGTGGGGCCCTGGCCACAGCTGGGTCCCTGCCAGTCCTCATCCAGCCCAGGAGTTCATAGCCTCTGAAGGTTGGCACTAAGTTGTGACCAGGTCTTCTGGGTTAAACCAGAGATACCAGAGATACCTTCTGTTGCATTCATCTTTATCTCAGGAACTCTCCCCAGTACAACAGAAATCATGAAATAAAAGGGAGGGCTCCTGCCTGGCTGGTTGGCTTCCTGTGTAAGGTCTCACCATCCACCATCCTCTCCTGAATGTATCTCTTGTATTTATTCCTGTTTTAGGTTTCTCACATAAGAGAAACCAAAAACAGAGCTAAGTACAACTTGTGACTTAAATCTTTACAATTTTGGAAAGTGAAACTTGGTCATTTCCCTCAGGAAGCGCTCCATCCTTGCCGACCACGAGGGGAAGCAATGCCTGCTTTGTGGGACTTTGTGTGAATTCCCAGTAACGCACAAGATGGAGATGCATTTTTCAACCTTAGTTTCTCTGTGCTCTATTCCCTGGTCTGAAGATCAGGGATTAGGCCAAGGCTGCTTTGGAAAGACACGTTAAGAATTGTTTCAATGAAGAGGTTTCCATGTACAGTTTGCATTCACTATGTGACCAGGCATTTTAACCTAAACTTCTTTTATTTTATAAAATTTTTTAAAGCACAGAACTGTTACACTCCGCAGACAGCCCGTGGGGGGCCTCGGCCTCAGCATCAAGGTAGGGCACGTTTTTCCCCTTTCTGCACCTCCTTTTCCACCAGTGGGCAGCATAAGTCAGGTTCATGGTTTTCTCCTGCTGTTTCTGTCTTCCAGGGAGGCGCTGAGCACTGTGTTCCTGTTGTCATTTCAAAAATATTCAAAGACCGAGCAGGTAAAAGTCACCATTGTAACCATACGCACTTTACAACTGCTTGCAAGAGAATAGATTCTTAGAAGTGTTCTGATTAACAAATGTGCATTTCACTTTAGTACTGAAAGTGTTTTTTTCTTTCATTCTTCTTCTGAGATATGTTTCTTTTTATTTGTGATATTCAAATTAATGAAATTTAGTTTCCCATTTTGATGGGCAGTACAATATTTTTAAGAATGTTATTTTAAAAAATTTATTTATTTATTTTTACAACAAAGTATACATTGTTTTATGAGCACATGGTGTTTTCTCCAAAATATATCACAAATTAATTCACAAATCCTGATTATGTAAATATAAAAGAATCACCTTCCCCCCATGTTTACAAGACTGTACAATAAAAACAGAAGTCCACCACAGAAGAAAGTGCAGAAAATGTAGAAATATCGAAAAACTTAATCATACATTTCTGAATGACCAGTGCCTAACAGGAAAAAAATCAAGAAAGAGATTAAACAATTTCTGGAAGACAGTGACAATGCTTGAGCACCACACTAGAACCTTCTGGAGACAATGAAAGCAGATACAAGGAGGAAGCTCATTTGTAACAAATGGTTACATAGGAAAATAGAGCATATTTAAGTACATGATGTAATGAGAAACTTGAAGATACTTGAGAAAAAAAAATGGCAATTCTGGTCCAAACTGAAATTAAAGGAGGAAATCACGAAGTTTAGTTTTGGTGGTTTGTACCTATCTAGGAACTTGACCATTTCTTCTGTGTCATCAATCCTGTGAGAGTAAAGGCTTTCCCAAGAATGTATTGATGGCCTTCTGTGTTTCCATAGGATCTGTAGTAATTTCACCCTTTTCATTCCTTATGGCTTAAATTTGAGTTTTCTTTCTTTCTTTCTTTTCTTTTTTTGATGATGTTAGCCAGAGGTTTATCCATTTTATTTAATCTTTCAAAGAACCAGCTTTTGGATTCATTAATTCTTTGTATTATTTTCTTCATGTCAATTGCATTAATTGCTGCTGTAATCTTTATGATTTCTTCCCATCTTGGGGCTTTGGGCTTGGTTTGTTCTTCTTTTTCTAGAGGCTTGAGGTGCAGCATTAGGGTATTTATTTGTTCTTACTCTGTCTAATGTGTGAGTTCACCACTATAAATTTCCCTCCAAGAATTGCTTTCGTTGTATCTTACAAATGCCAATTAGTTGTGCTTCAATTTTCATTAGATTGTTGATATTGTGTAATTTCTCATTTTTTTTTGGGGGGGAAGATGTATATTTAGAATTAGCCAGCTGGACTCAGTTTAGATGATTCCAATTCTGTTGGCAACATCCAATGCATCATAATCAGGAGCCAGTCGAACATATGCCTTCTTCTCTCCATCAGGCTTGATTAGGGTATTGACCTTGGCAACATCGATGTCATAGAGATTCTTTACAGCTTGCTTGATTTGGTGCTTATTGGCTTTGACATCCACAATGAACACAAGTGTGTTGTTGTCCTCAATCTTCTTCATGGCTGACTCTGTGGTCAGGGGGAACTTGATGATGGCATAGTGATCAAGCTTGTTTCTCCTGGGGGCACTCTTCCGAGGGTATTTGGGCCAAAAAGGCCGTGCTGAAAGGCATCCTTAGCCACAGAAAGAAGAAGGTAAGAACATCACCCACCTTCCGCCGTCCCAAGACCCTGCGGCTCCGGAGGCAGCCCTAATTTCTCCTTTAAATTTTGTCTGTAACCCATTGGTTGTTGAAGAGGGTATTATTTAATTTCCCATATATTAATGGGGTTTTTATAGTTTCTTTTGTCATTAGTTTCTAGTTTCATTGCACTTAATCAGACAGTATACATGGGATAATTTCTGATTTTTTACATATAGTTAAGTCCTATGGTCTAATATGTGGTCTATCTTAGAAAATGTCCTGTGTGCAGCTGAAAAGAATGTGTCTTCAGATGTTAAGTGGAACACTATGTATATGCCCATTAAGTCCATTTGTTCAAATGTTTGGTTCAGTTCTGCTATTTCTTTGCCTATTTCTTGCCTTCTTAATCTATTTTTTTTTTAAATAAGGGAGTGTTAATGTCACCTGTTAAGACTGAGATGTTGGTTAGTAGATTTTTCATGACCTTTAAAATTTGTCTTTTATAGTTGGGTGGTCGCTTCTGTGTTTGGTACATATATATTTATGGCTATTATGCCCTCCTCTTGAATTTTTCCCCTAACCAGCATATAGCGACCTTATTTATCTTATTTGATCATTCTTGTTTTGAAGGTTAGATTATCCGTAAACAGAATAGCTACCCTTGATTTTTTTGTGAGGTACTGGAGCATGTAGTATTGTTTTCTATCCTTTGACTTTCAGCCTATGAATTTCTTTATAGGTTAAATGTATTTCTTGTATAAAGAATATTGTTGGAATTTGTTTCTTAAACCATTCTGCTAGTCTGTTTCTATTAATTGGTGAATTGACTCCACTTATATTGGTAAGTATAACTGATATGTACTGACTTAGGTATGTCATATTATTTCCCTATTGGTGGTTCCCTACATTTATCCTATGTTTAATAGTTTGCCATGTGTAGTGGGTTCTCTTTTTTGTTGTTGTTCTTAGAATTGTGGATACTTTGATATCTTTTAAAAATACCTTTTAGTATTCTTGTAGGGTTGGTTTGGTCAACATAAATTTCTTTAGTTATTCTTTATCATGGAAGTATTTCACATCTCCATCATACCTGAAAGAGAGTTTTGCAGGGTAGAACAGTCTAGGTTAGGATTTGTTTCTTTGCAGAACTTGAAGTATTTCACTCCCTGCTCCCCTTGACTTAATGGTTTGCAAGGAGAAATCTGCTGTTATTTTGATGGGTTTTCTGTTCAATATGATCTATTTCTTTTCTCTAGTGGCTTTTAGTATGTTGTTGTTGTGCTGGATTTCTGGAATCTTGACTATTAGATGTCTAGGCATAGTTTTAATTGGGTTGACATTATTTGGGGTTCTATATGCCTCAGTTATTGGACTGTCAGATTGTTTACCCATATTTGGGAAGTTTTCTGCTATTACTTGTTCTCATACTGCTTTTGTTTTGTTTTCATATTCTTTTTATGTCATTTGTGTTGCCTTCCTCTTTCTCACTGATGCCTAGTAGTCTCATGTTGTTCATCTTTGCATCATCTCAAAGATGTTGAACTATTTTTTTCCTGGATCCTAATTGTTTTTTTAAAATTAATTAATTAATTATTTTTAGCTGAAAATGTTTTTCATTTAATAAGAAATAGCAGTAAAACATTTCCAAAGCACGTGAGTAGTACATTCCCAATAATTGATAAAATGCATGTTGTTGTCCTTACAGTAGTTATACAGAGCATAGGATATAGACATAATTTTTCTAATCATTATTGGTACAAAAAAATTCTTCTCATTGAACTAAGAGAAAGTAGTTGTACACATAGTCCAGTATTCCATAATTGCAGTGGGTTATTGGCAGAACTGGGAATGTTGGAAGCTGTTGATTTAAGCCTTTTACAGCTCAGCATACTAAGCTAGCTTTATGTTTCATGCCTCGTGGTTAAACTTTTCTGCTGGGTTGTTAAGGGCAAGTTTAAGCAAGACCTGCAAAATAAAACATGTAACTTTTATATCTCCCAAGGTCAGTAAAATCCCCTCAGGATTTACTTTAAAACCATGTAAAGTGCTTTGTAGAACTGTTGTTAGTATCAGCCGTTTGACTGAGTCATGGCCATTGCTTAACCAGTTTGCTCTTTGTGAAAGCCTGAGATAATGTTTTCTCTCTAGGTGACTCTCCTTAGGCACCTTATATATCATCCATCCCTTTCCTCCGTGGTCCCATAATCTCCTTGAACAGAAAATTTTGGGAAACCACTGAATTATAGAATGTTACAGCACAGGTTCTCTTAAGTCCAGAGTTTTCACTAACCTTGAAGGGCTAGGGCCAAAATATTGGCAATCCTTGTAACCCTTCTCTTTTTCTAATTTTTGGTCTGTAAACTTACATTCTTAATCCTCCGAAGAGAAGCTTCGTGATACTATTACCCTATAATATAGGTACTTAAGCTTAACATCACCGTCTTTCTGAATATCAAACATCTTAGACTTAACTTGGAATTGATAGTTTCCATCAATCATTGGTATTCTAACAAATCCCTATACCTGGCTATTTTTGAGAGATCTTTCCTTACTTTTTCATTAGCTGCAATGGTATCTTTAAGATCTGAAAGTCTATCTTCACTTTCTTTCAAACAGTTTTGTCAGCTTGTGATTGAGATTTTATTTATTTATTTATTTGCTTGTTTATCTATTATTTATTTATTTATTTTGAGGTTAGATCGAATTTATTTGTTAATTCAGCATCCCCCCCCTTTTTTTTTTTTTTTTTTTTTTTTTTTTTTTTTTTTTTTTTTTTTTTTTTTTTTTTTTTTTTTTTTTTTTTTTTTTTTTTTTTTTTTTTTTTTTTTTTTTTTTTTTTTTTTTTTTTTTTTTTTTTTTTCTCTTTTTTTTTTTTTTTTTTTTTTTTTTTTACAATTTAGGAACTTTATAGCAATTTGGCAGGGTAATTTTATGTGTTGAATGTAATTTTTTTTTCAGTTTCAACACATGTTAGTAGTACCTTTGCAATAATTGACACATTACATATTGTTGTCCTCAGAACAGTTATACAGAGCACAGGGTATGGACGTGATACATTTTCTAGTTGATATTGATAAGGAAAGAAAAAAAGAAGAAAAAATTTCTTCTCTTTGAACTGAGAGGAAGTAGTTGTATACATAGTCCAATGTTTCATAATTGCCTTGGGTTACCAGTGAAAGCGTTTCACTTTTGACTGGACTCAGACTTGCAAGTAGAAACTCCCATAGAGGACAGCCTGTGACTCTGGGCCATCTGTTCCTGGAGTTTTTCTGTGGCCTCCTTCATTCTCTTGTCCAGAAGCTTGACATACTTTGCAGGCTCTTCCTTGTTTTCCTTAGTGTGCTATTTCTTCAGCACAGTACAGTGGTGTTTGTGTTGAAGCACACATGGAGTAACCAGTCGCTGGATCTTGGTGGCTTTAGTCCTGGGTTTCTTACCCTCCTTGTTCAAGGGCTTCCTGACCACATACTAGAAGACATCATTTCCTTTAGACATATTGAAAAGTTTGTGGGTTCTGCTGACTCTTTTGGGCCCTAGGTGCCCAGGCACAGTAGTATCGGTCAACCAGGAATGTCCTTCTCTCTTCTCTTTACAATAACTAAATTGAGAACCCCGAGGGTGGCATCCACAGTGCAGCCCTGGGTGGATTTGCACTCTCTGTCCTCAGTCCGTAGCAGGAGCGCCCCTTACTCAGCAGTAGATGCAAGAGGCCATGGGTGAGGATGCCCTGCTTCATGGGGAAGCTCAACTTGTCATTCCCACCACTGATTTGGACCACATAACCCTTCCACTCTTCACCCAGGGCATCAGCAGCCACTTCTTTGGCCATGCGCTTGTCATAGAACGTGTGATGTTTGCGTTCATCATTGATCTCGATGAGTTTCTGGCAGCCAGTGGCTGGGAAGGAGATGTTTAGCTTCATCTCAAAGCTGCTGATTGCTCCCCAGGTGACACAGAAAAGAGGCCCAACTTTCGCTTAGCCCAGGTCACATTGTGATTGAGATTTTAATTTCCTGTGTATCTCTGTGAAACTGCATCATATATTCTATTTCTTTCCTATATTTCTTTTTCTTTCTTTCTTTCTTTCTTTTTTTTTTTTTTTGTATTTTAGGGAAGGGTCTACAGAGTGTTTGTTCAGGGTCTCCCTACTAGGTTGTACACGTAGTGATCCATCTGTTTGCAGCCTCCCAAGAGCTGGGATTCCATGTGTGTACCACCACACCCAGTCTCAACTGTGGTCTCAGCATGACCTGGGGGCGAGGCCGCCACAGCAGGCCTGGGGATTGACACCCCCCACCCCCTGCACTTGCAGGCACTTTAATTCACTGAGCTGTTTGGCCAGCTCTCTTTCCTATATTTCCTATATGCTTCATTCAAGGTTTCCATCATTCTTCTATTCTCTTCCGTTTTTTATCAGTGTCTTCTTTAAAAATGTTTTATAATTCTTTCATTATAGGAATCATTTTTTTGTTTTACCTGTGAGATGATCTCTGCTCTGGTTTTCTCTATACTCTTCTGCAGTTGTGTCTGTACTTCAGATGCTGTTATTTCAGAGATTTCAGGTGTGTGGCTTCTACTTTCTTCTATACTGATGTCTGCTGAGTTTGTTCTGGATGCACTGGGGGGCCTGAGAATGCAATTTGCACCTTCTTTTTTTTTTTTTTTTTATCATTTTCTGCTGCCACCTCTATGACCAGAGAGGGCTCCTATAGTTCTTTGTCCCAGACTGGGCTTGGCTGGTACCAGCAGTACAGAATGGGCCAGCTGTGCCTGGTGGCTTCTGCTCACATGACTTGTGCAGAGGTGGAGCGGGTCAGCTGCACCTGGTGGCTTCTGGTCCCACTACTCCTTCCACCTCAGGCCGAGGTGGAATGGGTTGGCTGCACCCAGTGGCTTCCGGTGATGTAGCTCTTTTCCCTTAGGCTTGCCAACGTGGAATCAAAAATATTATGTTAAATAATTCATTATTTTACTTGTAAACATGCATTTAGGCCAGGGTCTATAAGGTCTACAGGGTCTCACTACATAGGTTGGACTCATAGTGATTTGAAACTGCTTTTTATTTTCATAGCTGTGTGCTGTTTCAGAGGATGCTTTCTGTCCCTGACATGTGCTGCCTTTATCATTTCTGCTAATTCATCAAGCCCTTAGGAGAGGTACTCAAGGGCCAGCGAGATAGCTCAGCCGGCTAAGCACCTGCTTAGGCAAGCACAGGGGACCGGTGTTGCATCTCTGGCACCACATGTGGCACCAGCCCCGCCCCCAGGTAGCCACTGAGACCCAGCATGGTGGGGCATGTCTCTACTCCCAATGCTAGGGATGATGAAAATAGGAGGATCACTATGAGTCTGAGTGGCGTAGTGAGACCCTGTACCAAATACATAACAAAACAAAATAAAACAAAACAAAAACAGCCATTCTTGGAATATTGAAGCTTCCTTTGAGGAGACCAATAACTTGGGCTTTGGACCTTGAGTTTCTTAAGGTCTGTTAAATATTGGAGAGAATCAAATACAGATGGAGAATTAATTTTATGGTGCCCTTTTTTCTCTGATATAAAAGCCCCGGAGCACCAGAAGGCACATGGTCCCACTGACGAATGGCTCTGTGTGTCTAGTCCCTGGGGACTGTTTGGCTCCAGGTGACTTTTCTGTTTTTTTGTATTTTGGGGAAAGGTCTACAGGGTGTTCAGGGTCTCACCACTAGATCTGACTCATAGTGAGCCACCTGTTTGCAGCTTCCTAAGAGCTGGGATTGCAGGTATGCACCAACAGGCCCAGTCTTAATTGTCATCTCAGTGAGCACTGGGGGTGGGGCCCACACCACAGGCCCCGGGGATCTAACCCCTGGCTCCTGTGCGTGCTTGGAGGGGCTTTAATCCCCTGAGCTATTTGGCTGGCTCCAGGTAACTTAAGCTGCAGGAGTCGATTAGCCTACAGAAGGAAGACAAAGGGGCAGCTGGATGGGAGAGGAGCCTCAGTGAGCCCACGCACCTCAGGATTAGAAGAATAAGAGATGAGGGGGGCCTGTTACAGCTGACTCCCCACAGTACTATGTCTGAGCAGGCAGGTTTGGGGTGAAGAGACTATCCCCACACATTTTCTCAGAACATTCTTGCTCATTCCTGATTTTACCCACACCTTGAGCCCACCATGAGGAGAAAGTGCCCTATTAGCCCATCAGGCTGTGGCTGGACACAGGTGTCCTCAGTGGAGATGTCTTGATTGCTCAGCCTGCTGGAGTCTATTAGAGGTGCTGACAGGACGTGTGGTGGCTCATCTTAATTGTAGCACCTTGATGGACTTGGAGTCAGTTCGGAGGTAGCAAAGCATGCTCCCTGTGTGTCTATGTGGTTGCACAGGGGTGCCCTCTGGCTCCATGTCTGGTCCCTGCCCCTTCCTCTCAGATGCCCTGCTGTACTTCCAGCCACCATGAACTGAGCCACTTGGTTCCCCAGTGCCCTTCTGCCATGATGCTGCTGCCTGGGAGCAACAGGCCATGGGCTGAGTCCCCTGAAACCTCTAGCCAAATCATACCTCTGCTTCTGTGGCAGGGGTCGAGGGTTGTGTCCCAAGGAGGGAAGAGGACTGACCTGGAAGTGTGTCTCCATGGAGCTAGCCCCAACCCCCACCTCGGGCAGCAGTTACAGGCGATGGAGCAGCCCTGCGTGTAGAGATGGAAGGAATAAATTTCCAGGTGGGCATGAATCCTGCAGCAGCTTGAAAGTGCTTGTGGGGAAAGGAGAGGTTTCTGGAGTGGAGGTTTCACGGTGGATTTTGCTGCTGCATGAAGAGCCATTTCCACAAAGACCCCCATACATGAGCAAGTGCAACCATACATTTTCCTCCTTTTGGAGCAAAGTCACAGAACCTGATTGTAGCAGACAGAACCCCATGTAATCAGACAGTGAGGGCCAGGAGGCGCTAGTCGGGCTGGGGCTCCAGGGCAGGAGGGCATGAGGGCATGAGGGCGGTCTTCCTAGGGAGACCCACGCTGCCACAAGCCAGGAAAGACGAGGGCAGGGCATGCCTGAACCTTTCTGTTCTTGCGACTATCACATTATTCATTTGTTAAGAAAATAGGGTTTCAGCGAGTACCATTCATAGCAGGAAATTAAAAGAGGTTTGTGGGTTTCTGAATCAAACGATCACCTTTTTCGAGGTTTTTGATGCCTTTCAATAATATTATGGTTACACTAGACTAAGGTTTTCCTGTTGTGCATCAAGGGTTCCAATTGCATAACCAAGAACTTGCTGAAAGCTCTGGGCTCTTGTATACTTGGAGAGCAAACAGAAGAATCAGTTCGTCCTTGTGCTCGCCTGTGTGGCTATGGCTGTGGCTCCATAAGGCCTTCGCTTGGCTGGTTAAGGATAAAGGATCGAGTGGCCCCGAGTGTGTCAGTGCTATGAGTCCTCTTTATGAACAATTCCCAGTTCTTCATCATTGCTATATTGTTTTTTATTTGTGGATATGAATGTAAGTCTAAACAAAAACAAACAGACAAACAAAAAAACCAGAGAACAGGAACCAACAGCAGCAACCAGTGAAGGATTTTCTGTTCAGTTCAGGCCACAGGTATGGAAATGGAGTGAAGACACAGGCTGGGAGAGAGGGGCCTGGGTATGCCCGGGGCATCCTGCACACCTGGGGGGCTGAGGCCAGGGGGTGAGCAGGCCAGAGAGGTCAGCATGCGGAGTGGAGGTAGGTGACAGAAAACCACTTGAGATCCAGGGCTGCTGCTCTCGCCACTCAAGACCTGGGCAGTGACACAGCCGGTCAGGTTAATGCGAGCGTGGCAGCGGAGCCCTGCCTGCCTTGGCCTCCCAGGGTGCTGCCGACCCTGAGCCCGGATTCTTGTCTTCCCACTGGCTGTCACCCCCAGGACCTGTCCTCGGCTGTCCTCACTCCTTGGCTCTGCAGGGCCTGTCCTGTCCCTTATGTCTGTTTCTAGGAGCAAATGCTCACTTCTCATCTCCCCGTGGCCTCTCTACCTAGAACCCAGTGCAGGTTTCCCTCTCCCTTGACTTGGGGTCCCAACCCTTCCCTGAGACTGGAGACTCTGCTCCCCTTTGAACAGAGAGGATGGCAGGCTCTCTCTGGGGTGGGACACCCTGGTATCTGGGGTCTGGGTGGTCATGGCTTGTTAACCTACCTGCCATTGGGACAACTGTGCCTGTATCACTGCAATATGATGTCTTAACTCTTTCGGGTATGCTCATTGACAAACACATGAATGCAGAAAGTGTGTTGTTGACACACCCTGGCGTACCATCCTGCCGTTCTTTTCTGAATGTGGATGTGGACACGTGTAGTACCCTATGCAGCATGTGCGTGGGGAGTGACTTGGGCCTGGTGTCCCGTGAAAGCTTGTGGCATCGTGAGTAGCTTTTTCATGCCTCTGCTGGCTGGGGGCCAGTGTGGCCGCTCCTGGGTGCAGACGTGGTATTTGGGGAGTGAGCGCTTTGCCTCACCCCACTGCTCTCTGGTCTTTGCTGCCACCTGCATGTGTATGTCACATGTGTCACCTGTGTTGCGCAGGGCCATCCCCACTGCTGAGATAGGGTGGAGGTGACACTGTGTTTGCATTCCTGGGGAATCTATGAGACGGACTCTGAGATCCCACAGCAACTCTGAGCTCCTTACCACCTCATGGCCAGATCCGCATGGGGCTCCCAGACCCCATGTGGCCTCAGGGCCCCTCAGTGTCCACACTGGGCCCTGCAGAGACTGCTTTCTCCAGGGGCAGAGCTCAGGGCAAAGCAGGAAATGCGCTGGCTCCAGGACACAAGACTTTTGGCCAAGGAGAGGCTTTAGCTGCACAGCTGCTCCTTAGTCTATGCAGCTGGTGAGAGGCAGGCAGTGCACGCACAGCCCAGCTTGGCTCCACCATCCTCAAGTCATCCTCAGTCTCTGCACAGCACATGTGGTGTCCCAAGAGGTAGCTGGCCTGGGTCCAGGACGTCATCTTCCCGTGGGTCCCTCCTGCCATTTCAGGTAAAGTTCCCCATCTCCCTCCATGAGTGGCAGAAAGAAGGAGTAGCTGCATCCCTCTGGAAACTTTACCACAGCTAGGAATGCTTTTCCCTTTTGGAGTGTGATTTCTCCCAAGGGACATTCAGGGTGGGGATGCCGGAGCTCCAGGTGACACATGGTGTGATACAGAATAAGGCACTGAGCAGTAAAGATCAGAGCCAGAAGGCAGAAGAGATGGACAGCCAGCAGTAGGGAGGGCGGCAGGCACGGATGGCACAGCGTCTTTGCTTGCACGCAGCAGAGTCCAGGGGAGACCTGGGTGGCCACCAAGTGGTAAGGGGCTCCTGTGCTGGGCGTTGAAATGAAGATGCTTCAGGCTACTTAATGTCCGTGCTTTTGCGTGAAGGGCACGGAGCTGCATTTTGTTCTCAGCACATCTCAATATTGTCAGTGACTAGCTGTGATATTGACAGTCGACGTTAAATCTTTTTTAAAAAAATTATACGGTTTAAAGAGCATTCCAGTGTTAAGAGTACTACTTGTTTTGGGCCAGCCAAATAGCTCAGTGGATTAAAGCCCCTGCAAGCAGACGCAGAGGCCAGGGGTTCGATCCTGCCCTGCTGGCCCTGCCTCCAGGGAGTGCTGAGAAGCAATTGAGCCTGGGCATGGTGGCACGCATCTGTAATCCCAGCTCTTGGGAAGTTGTCAACAGGCAGATCACTAGAGTCCAATCTAGTAGTGAGACACTGAACACCCTGTACACCTTTCCCTAAAATACAACATCAAAAAGAAAGTATTACTTGTTTTTCAGTAAAGGTTTAATAAAAGACCTATACAATTAAAAGAAAACCCATGGAAAGGAGAAATGGGGAAATGTTCTCAGCCACGTTGAAAGGAGCTCTTTTTCCCTGTCATGGTGCAGACATAACATGGAATAGGCTTTGCAGAGTCTATTTACCTTACAAAGCAAGGCTTTCTCTTTGCCTTTGCTGTCTGAGGATGCACTCCTGAATTAAAGCAGTCTGCACATTTGTTAAAGAGAATGAGGAGGAATACTAAGGGGCTTTGGGATCATTTCTTACTGTTTGTGTCTAATGAGAAACTTGCTGTGCATGGTGACAAAACCCTTCATTAGCAGGAGGTGGCATCCTTGTGCCTTCGAGCATGGGTGTTTGGAACGGGGCCCTCAGTGTGCTCCCCACGGGGGCTGGCTATGTAGCTCCCTGCAGCCGCTGCTGCCTTGTGTTGTACCCCCATGCACACCTGTGTGCGCTCAAGGCACACACATTGCAGACACCACCCACGTGTGTGGGTACACACACACATGCACATTGATATGTGCCCACATGTACCCACACGCACACCCACGTGCACAAAGCTGTGCACGCCCACACCCACACCTGCGAGCTCGCACCTATCCACATGCTGGCACCAGGGACACAGACACACGCATGTGCACCTCGGTTCCCCAGCATGCCCACTTTTGTAGGCACATGCGGGGCACACGTCCGCACAGATCTGCAAGCGCATGCGCACAAACGCGTGTTCACAGTCCCAGTTGTGACCACGTACGAGTGTCTGCCGTGACGGCGTGCAGCCGCTTAACTCTTGTGCTGCTTTTCCAACCCCGCAGCGGACCGTTCAGGGATGCTGTTCACAGGAGACGCTGTGCTACAGGTCAGTTCTTCTGAGTCTGAGGTTCCACTTTGCTGCATTTAATTTTAAACTTCTTCAATGACTATCCTCACCATTCTTGATTTTCTGTCTGTTCAGGTTAATGGCATTCACGTAGAACACGCGACCCATGAAGAGGTGGTGAGTGTCTTGCATTTAAGTTTCTATTCTCGTCAGATAGCCTTTCTGATTTTTCAATGTGCACTGCCACTGACTTCACATCCTCCAAATCTTGGCGCTAGAGAAGTGAGCATGAGAGACCTGGAAAGGTGTGCTGTAGCGTCCTCTGGGAGTGCCAGCTGTGTGGCACCATGCAGGCTGGGCCGGCCCGTCCGACCACGCGCCTGGGGAAGGCACACGGGTCACCTACTTTGCATTCAAGGGCACTGAAGTGCAGGATCATTTGACTCATCTATGTCCCAAGGAGTCACCCGAGGACCAGTGTCTTCCC
Source organism: Myocastor coypus (assembly GCA_004027025.1). NCBI lineage: Eukaryota > Metazoa > Chordata > Mammalia > Rodentia > Myocastoridae > Myocastor > Myocastor coypus. Next base: position 15,506 of record PVJA010008680.1, read on the forward strand.
AGGGCTTCCCAGTCCCACAGCTTTTGCCTATGTGGAGGTTCACCATGGGAACACCCGGGCTCCCACCGGGAACACTGAGCACACACTGCACTCACGGGGCCATCACTCAGTAGGACCTGTAGTTCCAGATTTCTCCTGGGCCTCTGCCCAGCATTATGTCAGGATCCACAGGGGCACAGATGGTTTGTTTTGATGCTATGTGGCCCTTGTCTCCCTGCCCAGCCTGGTCCTCGGGGCTTATAGCATTCTGGGTAACTCTGTGCTGCCCTTGAGAAGCAGGGGGGTGGCTGCAGGGATTTGGTTGACTTCTGCTCCTGGTTGCCTGTGCTGATGAAGTGCTCTTTCTCATGGGGGCAGGTGCATCTCCTGAGAAACGCGGGGGATGAAGTCACTATCACTGTGGAGCACCTCAGGGAGGCGCCGTCATTCCTGAAGCTTCCGCTAGGTACGTAGAGGGGAGTGACTGAAAGGTACCGGTGTGCATGGGTGGACACCTTCCTGCAATGCATTTATTATTTATTTGTTTGTTTATTTATCTTTGTATTTTAGGGAAGGGTCTACAGGGTGTTTAGAGTCTCAATACCAGATTGGACTCATAGTGATTCACCTGTTTACAGCCTCCCAAGAGCTGGGATTACAGGTGTGTGCCACCACGCCCAGTCTTAATTGCCATCTCAGTGAGCCCTGGGGGTGGGGCCGGCACGGCAGGCCTGGGTATTGAATCCTTGTCCCCTGCACCTATTTGCAGGTGCTTCAATCCATTGAGCTATTAGGTTGACCCGTAAGATGCTTTCAGAGGCTGTTCCTATGACCCACCATGATGTACACATGTATGCCTGTGTGTGAAAATGGGATTACACTCAAAATGCCCAGGATGGCCCAAGAGATACCCAGCACCAGAGATGAAAGGGACAGTACAGTCAAGCTGAGGGCATCTGCTGTAATCAGTGTGAGCTGCCATCTGTGGTGTCCTGGGTGGGGCCCGGTGTGACAAGCAAAGCCTTAGTCTGGGGACTGCTTGGCAGGCATAGCCCTGGGACTTCACTCAGCTCCTTGCTCTCCTGCTTTTGAGAAAGTGGCCCAGTCAGCACTCTCCCATCAGGGCAGCCGTGTGGCCCTGTCCCCTGTGGGTACTGACTTGGTCCTGAAGATGCAGCCCTAGGCTGAGGGCCAGTGACCCTGTCCTTCCTGCACACCACCCCTTCTCCCTTCAGAGTACTGCTCCTCCCCTATCCCGTCTCAGTGTCCCCTCTTGTCACCTCCTTCCTCGCCTGCTCAGTGCTGGATGGAAGAGTTCGGAGACTCCAGTCCTCCCTCAGCGCCTTCATCCTGTTTGTGTTGAGTAAGGCACCTTCAGGACACCAGGATGGATAAGCGCTGTCCCTGCCGCCGCTGTGAATATACAGAGCTGAGACCATGGCTGCTTGTGAGAGCCAGGCCTCAGCATCAGAGCAAGGGAGTTACCAGTGGGCTCGAGGGGCAGGACAAGGGCCCTATGGGCTGAGTGTGCAGAAAGAGACTGTAACATGGGTGTGGTGGGAAGCGTCAAAGATGGCACAGACCACAGGGCATGGAGACCGGAGGGTCCTGGAGTTTGCAGATTCTGGGAACCAGGAACAGTGAGCAGATGACACAAGGCCACTGGGACTTGCTCAGAGTCCACCAGGAAGCTGCATCTTGTGGGACTAACATGCCTGGGCCATAGTTTCTCGTGCATCTGATGGGCTGAGTGGGACACAGCAGAAAATGTGGGCTTCAGTATTCTGTAGGTGTAGTCAACCATGCAGCCAGAGGAGGAAACTGAGGTGTTCTAGAGATTTGAGAGAGACAGAGACAGAGACAGAGACAAACTGATGGACTGTGAACAGGCTGAAAGGAAGGAGGCAAGATTAGGAGAGACAACCATGAAGATAACTTCAGCCTCTTGCTGTCTGCTGGCCCCGAGCCCAGCAGAGCTCTGCCTGGAACTGGGGTTCCTGCAGCTAGGTAGGATGAGGATTTGAGGTCAAGGGTGATGTGGGGAGAAGCCAAGGCCATCACTTGGGGCCCGGAGACAGGTTGGTAGTGAGGACCGAACAGTATGTACTTCTTTTCCATCCCAGGAATAATGCCAAGGAGAAAGGGGCTGTGAGCTCGACTGTGTCTACTCCTGGGGAAAGCCCTGGGAAGCTCAGCCATGGAGGATAGCTTCCTTCTGGCTCATGGTTCAGAGGGGACACAGGGACCTGGAGCACAGCTAGGCATGGCTGGGCCAAGGTGCTCCTGAGGACACAGCCAGATAGGGTGGGACAGTGGAGACTTCTCCCGTGGGGTGCTGGCCACATCCCGCCACTGCCTGGCTTTGGGGGCTGCACACACAGCAGGCTGCAAGGAGGTTCCCAGGTCCCTTCCTAAGAGTCATGCTACAGCAGGGCAAGCAGAACAGGTTCAACTCACACATATCTGGTGTCTCCTGGAAGCCCCGTCTGTGCACTGAGCCCTGGCTGACCATGCCCATGTGTGCCCAGGTGTCTGTGTGCCAGGCAGAAGTGGGGACATCAGACTGTGATCACTTGCACCAGGTTGCTGTACCTTCGCTAGGGTCAGGGACCCCCAGGGGTAGAGCAGGGAGATGGTGAGGTTTCCAGGGCCCAGGACTAAGAGCACAACAAAAGCCCCTCCCCTCTTGTGTGCCCCCCTGGGGCTACCCTGTCACAGAGGCTCACCCTCTTGGGGTCAGCCAGGTCGTCTGGTCCTCAGGCAGGTGTGCAATGCCCTGCTTGAGTCCAGAGAAGTGAGGGTCCTGGGGTGCCACTGTCACCAGGCAGCGGGAGACCTTGGAGCTCCTCATGGTGCGTGTGTGTGGAGCCCCGCTCGCCCTGGCCATGTCTCCCGGACAGCTCAGCTGTCAGCAGCGCTGCAGACTCCCCCAGAAGCCAGGCCCACAGGATGATGATGACAGCATGGCTGGAGCAGACCGTGTGAGTGCGGCATGGCTGGGTTCAGGCAACGATGGCCAGTCCTCCAAGTACTCAGGAAATGCCTCCTCTCCGTTTATGTGATTCTTTGTCACCTGGAAGTTTTTATATTATTAGTATCTGTGAATGTTTAAACAGTTCAGGAGCTGTAACTCAGTGGTGTCCCAAATTTTCTGGTCAAACAGATTACTGAACCTCAGAGGAAAGGCATAAATGAAGTATAGTGTGTCTAAGGAGAGTCACCTAGAGAAAAAAACATTCTCTCAGGCTTTCACAGAAAGCAAACTGGTCAAGCAATGGCCGTGACTCATCCGGATGGCTGATAGTGACAACAGTTCTACAAAGCACTGTACATGGTTCCAAAGTTAATCCTGAGGGGATTTGACCTTGGAAGATACAAAAGATGAATGTTTTGTTATACAGGTCTTGCTTTAACTTGCCCTTGATAACTCAGCAGGAAAGCTTAATTATGAGGCATAAAATGCAGAGCTAGATTAGTATGATGACCTATAAGGGGCTTAAATCAACAGCCTCCAACATTGCCAGTTTCACCAGTAACCCAATGCAAATAAGGAATATTGGACTATGTATACAACTACTTTCTGTCAGTTCAAAGAGAAGAAATTTTTTCTTTGCTTACCAATATCAATAAAAAAATTTATCATGTCTACACCCCGTGCTCTGTATAACTATTATGAGGACAACAATATGCAATGTGTCAAGTATTGCGAATGCACTGCTAACATGTTTTGAAGCTACCATGTTGTTATTTCTTATTAAAAGTAATAAATAAAACAAAATAAAAATAAAACAATAAAGTAAATAGTCCAGGCGGCTAAGGCAGGAGGGCTGCATTAGTTTGGAGGCCAGTGTGGGCTATATAGTGAGTTCAAGGCGCTAGACACTGAGTGATGTGGCAAGTGGTTCGGCTCATGTTTGGCCAGAGAAGACTCAGGTGTCAGTGACAGAGACAATTTTATGCCAGAGCCACGAAATGGCAAGAGGCTCTGCATCCTGTGATAATGCAGGGTTGGAATGGAACTTCTTCGACTTAACTTGATTCTGGCAAAGCCAGGCAGCTCTGGCCGAAGACTCTCCGATTTGTGGGGAAAAGATGCCGCAGAGCACTGCTGTTCCTGCATGGTTCAGCGTGTGTCCAGGGCGAAGTTCTTACTGTTAGCCTGTGGGGAATCTTCTCCACTCACAGAGCAAACCTGTGTGTTTCTGAGTCTGGGAATAATTCTTTGTCATCGAAGAGCCCTGCTGAGTGTCCTGACTATGGCATGGCAGGACATGAGGGTGGGGTTCTAGGTAAGGGTCCTTGCCTTCCATGAGAGGTCTTTCAGGATGGGAAAAGCCCTGTCCCCATGCAGATGAAAGATGCTGGTGGGCCGCCTAGCCCGGAGTGCATCAGCCTCCCTGGGGACCCCCACGGGGATTGTAGGTGTTCCCTGAACTTAGGGATTCTGAGGTCCATCACAGCCTAGTCACTGTGACGCACACATGAGCTGCCATCTGGAGCCAACACCTCTTGTACTTTTGCAGGGTCCCCAGGGCCATCCAGCGGCCACAGCAGCAGGACGTCCTCGCCCTTGTTTGACAGCGGCCTACATCTGAATGGACACTGCAGTCACACAGTAAGCATGCGCAGTCCCGGTGATAGTCTCGGGATGTCCTTGACCCACAGGTCAGCGCTTGATGGTCCTGGGGAGCCTAGACGCTGTGCCACGGACATTCACTTCCACTGGGTCCTTCCCTCCTGGGCTGCTCACAGCTGGTGACACCCTGGGGCCTGCCACATGGGCGTGATCCTTAGTCCAAGGCAGAACACAGAGTCCACATCTAGTTCAGTGTAACCCGGCCTGCACAGAGTGCTGAGATGATTTTTAGAGAATCTCTATAGAACTGCTGTGGTGAGACCAGGCCCATCCCACGGGAAGGAATCATTACCCACAGAGCCTTCATGCATGGGAAGACTTTTAGCATCCTATCTCCAGTTTTAATAGTGCTTTATTTCCAATCCTACTCAGTCAAACCATCAAGTGACTCCCTACCTGACTGTGGGCAGAGGCCAGCGAAAAACATCTGTGCTTGTACAGTGTATTCTTAAAATAACTGTTTCATCTGAGCTGTTTAATGGAGTTCTTGATTCTTAGAAATTCCATTTAGCCTGTGTGAGTCATACAGCAAAAAAGAAAATATTCAAGGATTCATAACTCATATCAATAATTAGTCTTTTAAAAATATATTTTATTTAGTGTTTATTAAACCTGGTTTCCTTAACCACTGGACTGTTTTGGCTCAAACATAGGAAAGATGATACTGGTTACATTAAATAGGAAACTCATTTCTTTATCATTTCAAAAACCCTGAGTTGCATTTTTCCACATAGGAGATACTTACAGATAACTGAAACCATCCTACAGAGATGGAGTGATTTAAGCAGCTTTGAATTTCTGAAATGTGGCTTTTACAGACCCATGTATTTTTTAAGCCCTGTGAAAGTGTTTATAGTTTAGAAAATTCTGAGTGCTCTTAACTAGCGGTCAAAACAACGTGGCCTCTGGTTAGTTCACTGCAGCTGTCTCATCCCTGCTCTTTTGTCATGTGAAGACCATGGAGAAAGACCTCTCCCACTGTCTTTGAATACCGTTGTCCTCAGTCAGTGCTTATTTTGCTCATGGTCTGTTAAAAGAATGACCTCTCAGTCTGGAAGTTGAATTTGTTCCCTGTTAACAATAGTCACCATGGTCCTGATCACACAGCAGGTTTCATATTGCTCTGCGGCTGTAGAATTCTGGGCGACAGTACATGGCCTCTTAAGAGCGGGCTGGGTGTTGGGTGCTTGGGCTCAAGAGCAGGTCACCTGGTGGTGGCTTCTGCTGCTGGTCCTCAGTACCAGGAGCCCAGTGCTCCTCTGACCTGACCTCCCAGGTCCACAGTCATTGAGGCCAGGTGGCGTGTGCATTGTTGTTCTGTGTTACCTTGGATGTGGGACACCATGGCTGGTAGGAAACCTACATAGTCAGGTGTGGCGCTGACTAGGTGGCAGCTGAGGAGCAGCCAATCTTCTCCTGCAAACCCCAGAGCCTTTGCACCCTGGCTGGGGCTTATGCTCTTGTAGTCTGGCTGTGGTGCAAGAATTGGACTCAATTCCTCACTGTTCAGCTTTGATCTCACTCTGCCATGGGAGGCTCTGCTGAGGATGGAGCAAAAATCCAGCGTGGTGTTTCATGCTAACCACGACAATGTGTTCCAGAAAAGTGCCCCACTTCTCACTTCTTTGGGTGAGAATGTTGGCTGATGGGTTGGAGTAGGCCTTTGAGGCAAGATAGGGCCGTGGCTCTTACTGGTCAGCTTTTCCATCACTGGGCCTCAGTACCCGATGCCCACATCAGAAAGAAGAAGAGATTTAGTCTGACTCACGGTTTCGGGGGCTCCAGTCCAGGGTTGCCTGGCTGAAAGGCAGGAGCGTCATGGTAGAAGGACGTGGTATGGCAGAGCCGCTCAGTTCATGGTGGCCAGGAAGGAAGGGGCAGGGACCAGATGGAATTCCCACAATCACACCTCAGTGAACCACCAGACACCCAGAAGGGACTCCACCAATCCCTGGGGTGCATTGAAATCTTGTTTATTAGACACCGGATTCCACTAGGAAATCCTAATTTGTAGCTTTGAGTATTATTCTAATTTGAAACTTGAGACGATATTTTTGCTCATATGTTTGCCCTGGTGACAGGTGGTATAGCGTACTCAGCAAAGCACATAGAGTGAGAAGACCCCCACCAGATACGCAGTACTCTGAATGTGTTTATGGGGGTTAAATGCTAACCAGAAGCAGCCCTCAATTTGCAGTAAATTGCGATGGGTTCTTATCCTGTGGCAGCAGCCCAAGGGAATAAATGTGTATTTCAGCAAAGCTAGTGCGGAATCTGTGATGGACAATGCATCTGCAGGTACCTCAGGGCAGTGCTCATGGGAGCCCCAAAACACGACTGGAGGTTGGACCCCAACAGCAAAGCATAAGGAATGAGAATCAATCTGTGTTGAACGTTACATCACTGCCCCTTGGCTACTGGGCCGTGGGCCATGCAGTCAGTAATCCAAACACAGTGCTTTCAGGGGACAAGCAGCCACACTCTGTCTTTGCTACCATCTGCATGGATACACGAGGTCAACCCTGGCCTGAATAGACAGTCTTTCCCCTGTGCCACTTTGGTGGCAGTGTTTCTGTATAGAGTCCTGGAATGTGGATGCGAAGGCCAAAGCGCAGAATAATGAGAGGCGTCTTATAAAGCAGCGGGAATGGCAGCTCCGTCTTTGTGCTGTGCCAGCAGTGTGGCCTTGCATGACTTTGCTTTGTTTATCTTTGTAACCCTCTAAGCCAGCAGAACCCCTAAGAATGCTTGGAGCACTGGAGTGTGGTGAATGAGGCAGGCTTCTGGGCTCAGGGGGCAGGGAGGCTGGAAGCAGCTGAGATGGGCAGGTCTCAGAGCTCTGGTGCTCAGGGACTCAGCATGAACAGACAGCCCAGACCGGTGGCCCAGGAGCCCGGCTCTGCTCAGAGGACCTCCTTCTGCAAAGAGCTCCCTTCCTATGGCCTGAGGTCCAGAGGCTGCGCTAGAGGAGCACAGGCTCATGACTGGCAGGGAGTTTCCTGTGGTTACTGTGATACGTTACCATAAGCATGAGGGGTTCAAACAGCAGAGATGCCCTCGCATCATTTGGGATGAAGGACAGGCTGCTCCCACCAACGAAGTAGGACAGGATCCTGCCTCCATGGAATCTGTCCCCTGACCATTCTGCGTCTCTCTCATCTCTGACTCTGTCCTCATGGGCTGTCCCTTCTTTTCTCTGTCACTCCTCTGTCCCCTACTTATAGAGACAGAGGTATTAGCAATTCAACAGCACCCAGACCCGGGGTCCAACTCCTGTCTCCAGATCCCTGATGTAGTCACTCTGGCAAGACTTGTATCCCAGCAAGGCAGCGTCTCTGGGCTCCGGGCTCCAGGACCAGGACCTGACCTCCTGATAGTCTGGGTGGTGGTGTTCAGGCTGCCCAGGTGAACCCTACACTTTAGCTTATGGAATCATCCCTGTGCCCCTAGTTTGCAATTCTTCCTGAACTCCGAGGGTGGGAAAAAAACTATCTACAGATGCTGTGACTTCAGTGTTCCTTTAAAAAGCACATGTCGGATAGGTATTCTTTTCAGCACACTCTTGTTTTCCCCAATACAATGCATTTTCTGTTATCTGAATGATAATTGTTAAAGCTCAGGTGCTGGTTGAAAATGTAGGACAGAGGTCCTGGAGGCCCTGCTGGTGTGCGTTGCTGCCTGAGAGAATGCAAGGTGGCAAGTCCCCTTCTGCTGTCATAAGCAGCACCTGGCAAGACACTCAGTGCCTGTGCCTTTGGGGTTTACACCTAGCTTGTCCATGTATTTCACAGGACTCTACTTCACTTGGGAACATGCAGGTGAGGGGTTGACAAGAAGCTTCTGTCTGCTCCTGGTGCGGGCCCTGTGGGATCCGGGCTTGTGGCCCTGTAGCACACTCACGCCGGCTGTCATGGGAGCCTGCCTGGTCCCGCTGTGTCCACGTGGTGTTCTCCAAGGTCATTGGAGGCTTCTTTGCCCCAGTGTGAGCCTCCAGTAAAGTAGGTGCTGCTTTGGGGTCTGCTCTGAGGAGCTTCACAGCCTATGTCCACAGCTCTGCTCGGAGACCATGGGGGCCAGCCCAAGTCCCCAGGAATGAGACATCTTCTGAATCCCCAGGGCCTGTCCCAGCTCACAGGTTATGTGTGTCCCTTGTTGCATGCCCCACCTTCCCTTCCCACCCAGAGGCTCCAGTCTTGGGACCAGGAGAGACTGCATCAGAATCAGGCTCTGTGGGCCAGGAGGCTACGCCATGGGGACCTGGAAGGGGCAGACGCTGGCTTGAAACATGAGCTCAGACCAGATGCAGGGCCAGGTCATGGTAGAAGACACCGTCGAGTCCTGGAGGGTGCCCAGGTCCCAGGTCGCACTGCCTGACCACTGGCAATGACCTCACTACTTGTCCAGCAGGTGCGCCGCCATGTGGAAGCCAGGGGACAGTATGGTGCTCTCCTTAGGGGCCGTAGGGGCACTGGGGTGAAGGAAGAGGTGGTACAGCCTCTGGTGCTGTGCTTTGTCCTTTTCAAGTGCTGTGTCTATGTTGCTCCCGCTCCTCCGCCTTCTCCCTTTTGTGCAGGTTAAGCATGAGGAAATCTTTCGAATTCAGGTATTTATTTGCCTCTGGGTCCAGAAGGAGCCATCTCTGTGCTTTCATCATCACCGTGGGCTTCTCCGAAACTGTGGGTGCTGATGTCTCAGGAGCCTCATGCCCGCTCCTTCCTGCCTGTGTCCCCCAGCACTTCTGATGGCTCCTTGACACAGAAATCCCATTTATTTTGCGCAGGCATCGTCCTTGCCGTCCTCACCCACAGCTGATGAACCAAAGTATGAGAAGCGCTGGCTGGACACCCTGTCCCTTCCTCTGTCCATGGCTCGGATCTCCAGGTACAAAGCCGGCACGGGAAGCCTCAGGTGTGTGACCATCGTGGGAAGGGGGTCTGGTGAGGCTGTGTGCTTTCGCCAGTGCCCCACGGTCTCTCAGCAGCTTCGAGGTTTGGCCTGGTGTATAGGAGCCCTCTGTCTGACCGAGTGACTGCGGGCGAGAAGGGTCAGAGAGCGTGACAGCAGCGTGGCTGGGTCAGCGCTGTCAGCCCTGGTGCAAGGCTCAGCAACAGGCGCGAGGCCAGGCAGGACTGTGGCCATGCCGTTGTGTCCTGGACTGGGGCACCCCATCTGGTCAGCCCGGTGGGCTGGGCAGGAATGCTATCCCTGGTATCGGGCTCCGAGGGCTTTCACCCCCCCCCTCTCCTGAACCCAGGGCTTCTGGACACCTCTGCATGTTGATAGCCACAGAATTCTTATCCTTGTAGGGTTATGAGCGAGGGCCTCTGACGGTCTTGCCGATACCACCTGGCTCTTTCTTTTCTGAGTAACTAGAGCAGTGATGGATGAGCTTCCTTTGCTTGCTGAAATCTTATTTTTGAAAGACTGGATCAATCGTTAGAAACAGCTCACTTGAGGAACTGACATAAGGGCCAAAGCCTTCTGGGGCAGCAGCAGCCGGTTGGGCTCCATGTTGCCTCTAGATAATGCCATTGCCTCTGCCCTCCGCTGGGGGGAGCTCTGGTAAAATGGGAAGCGTGTGATACCAACCTGGACCACTGGAGCTGGGGAGAGAGCTCAGCGGTCTAAGTACCTGCCTGGCAAGCGCAAGGACCCAGGTTTGATCCCCAGTACCACATGCTGTGCCAGCCCTGGATTCCTGTTGCACCACCAAAACTGGGCATGGTGGTGCACACATGTAATCCCAGTGCTGGGGAGGCTGAGTTAGGAGAATCACTATGAGTCTGAGCTGCGTAGCAAGACCTGTTCCAAGTAAGTAAATAAGTAAGTAAATAAGTAAGTAAGTAAGTAAGTAAGTAAATAAATAAATAAATAAAAGATTTAAAAAACCAGGCCCTTGAAGAAGAGGTGGTTGTATAGAAGGTTAGAATTTGGGTTAAAAGTTTATCTGTTTTCTATTATGCAACACATTTGTGCAAACTAGTGGCTACCTAAGACAAGGGCCTCTGTCTCTTAGGGTGGGGTCAAAAGTCATCTCGCCAGGCCAGCGTCCTGACAGGGGTCTTAGGAGGCTGAGGTTGTGGTGCCAGCCAGGTTGGTCTCATCCCAAAGGCACAGCTGGGTGGCGGGATTCGGGTCTCCCATGTATGGACTCGACAACAGCTTCTCCACATCACCTGCCTTAGGCGTACGTGCACCTCCCAGAAGAGCTCTGGATCTCTGTCTCTTTTGATCTGACCTCCACACCCAGATGTAGCAAGCTCCTGAGCTGAGGTCAGGCTACCTCAGTCACTGCCCTAATCAAAGGTCACGTTAATCGCAGTGGCCAAGTCCTCTCCAGCAGCACCTTCTGTGGGTAGCAGGTGCACATGGTCAGGAGTCACAGAGCTCCCTGAATTCACCTTGAATCCTGCAGAGCCCGGAGGTCATCCAGGTCTTCCCTCGGGCACATCCATCGCACTCAAGCCTTCTGCAGGGATCTGGTCTTTTTCAGAGCCTGCACATTCCCTTGGAAAGCTCAGAACAAGGACTCTAGGATCTGGATTAGAGCAGGGTCTCCTGCCAACTGTGTGCTTTATAAAATAAAGAAAGAGGGGCATCCTTAAGACCACAAGTGGTTGTGGGCCTGCAGAATGTCCTGCATTACCGTAGCAACAAGGACACTTAGAAGATGCCTGAGAAAGAGCCCAGGGGCTGAGAGGTGGAAACAAGGAGAGCCTGGGCTTGGCGATGTGGGGTTCTCCTCTGGCCCTGCCTACTCAGCCTGTGGCGGGCAACCTGGCCTCGCACCTGCGCTTCTGAGATAGAAAGCAGCTGTGAGGGAAGCAGCAGAGGCAGGGTCTCAGTAACGAAAACCAGAGAAGGGGTAAAAATTCAGATTTGGGTGACTGTCCCCCGAAGAAGCGCCCAGGAGCCCACGTCGCACCTAATGGCTCTGCCTGGCTCAACCCTTTCTCACAAGGCACCTGCGTAATTCCTGCATTCAGTTCAACCCTTTTTACATCTCTCACCCCGTGCCAGCCTGGGAAAGGTTGCAGAGCCACTGGCTTCGTTTTTTCCTATGCAGGGAAGGAGGAAAAGAGGAAGGCAAGGGAGACTAAGGGAGCAAAACAGCCGCTTTAGTCTCGTTTAAATCGCGTGCTTGTTGGCCAGGGTTTGATCCCTGGTCCTGCATGCTGTGCCAGCCCCACCCCCAGGGAGTGCTGAGCCAGTGACCGAGTCCAGGTGTGGTGACACATGGCTGTAATCCCGGTGCTGGACTGGCTGAAATCAGGAAAATCACTATGAATGAGTCTGAGCTGCAGAGTGAGATCCTGTACCAAAATATATAAAATGGAAAAAAAAAAAAAAATCCCACGCTTGTCAGGGTTTTGAAAACAATAATGAAATTAAATTTTATCCCTTATGATGAAATTCCATATTGTTTTGGTGGAACTCACCTTCTTTTAGAAGGAAACGTCTACAGAGTGCCAGATGGGCTTTTATAATCGTCGCGATAATGTGGACATATTGCAGATCAGCACATCTTACGAAGTGTTACTATCAGCCGAAATTATCCTGCTAAATGCTCTGATTTGTTTTGCAAGAGATAGCATCATGTTTAAACATTAATGCCTTTTCAAGAATCCTCCTCTTAGTATGTCTGTAGGTGTCAGGGCCTCCTCCTGCATAGTGCTGGCAGAGCCCCTGCGCAGGTAGGCAGCCTCCTGAGCACCACACACCTCGGAAGGAGGAGGAGGAGGAGGAGGAGGAGGAGGAGGAGGAGGGAGCACGGGACGGTGGGGCCGTTAGGGACCTGTGGTCATTGTTCTGCACGGTGCTATGCTGGAGGTGGAGACTGTAGATGGGAGGAGGGAAGGGAAGTCCAGGCAGCCCTGCCCAAGGCCACAGCAGCTGCAGTTGCCACCGAGCATGCGCAGACCCCCTTTGTAGCCTGACAGTGTCTACCACTGCTCTTTGTCTCGTTCCTTGGTGTCCCTGAAGGGTGACTCTCTGAGGCTAGAAGTTCACATCATCCTCGGGTTTGCCGGGGAGCCTCACAGCCTCGCTGGCAGCTGGCAGGCGTCAAGGTCACTGTTTCATCCTGCGGACCCTGTCTTCACATTGCTCTAACTCTGGAGACAGAAGACCAGGGCTTTCACATGGACTGAAGAGAAGAATGCTATTACTCATGCAGTCACGACATGTGTAGCACTGCTGCTCTGCACACACACACGGGACAGAGTGCAGCCAGGGCATCCTAGAGTGTAGAGGCTCTGGTGTTCCTGGGAATGCAGATGCTTCTGTCAAAGCGCATACCCATTCTTCATGCACTGTCGACCCATTTTAAAATGCATGGTCATGAGGCACAAATAAGGGAGGAAGGAGGCACGAAGTTTGGTGGCCTGCGTTTTGAACTCAGTGTGGATTCTACTCCACCCATCCTTGTGCTTCCGTAATGCAACAGCGTCATAGCTGGAAAACATCGGGAAAGGCTCCATGAGCACCATGTGGGCTGAGAAACTATTGCAAGTGCTCTGGCCTGCCAAATGCCCGAGTGAAGAGGGAAAGCACAGATGTCCAGAGGCAAGCTCTGGCTCTCGAGCTGGCAAATCTGTGGTGTGCTCCAGCTGCACGCAGTCCTGGATGGTGCCAGCCTGAGTACACAGAGCCCAGGGGTAGCAGATGTCCGTGGTGTTGGAAGTAACGCAAACACTTGGTGATGGAGGCTTGTTCAGAAGGCAATTCCTGACCACCAGCTACTTAAACTTGCTACAGTGGAAAGAAGACACACAAGGAACAAATGATAGAGTGGTAGATTTGAAATACTTGTTATACAGGGAAGGAAGCTAGTAGAAAAAATAAGGAAATGGAACAGCACATTATCCCACTATCTCGAGTTACTCTTCTCTTGTTGCTGGGACACGTACTGACAGCCAAAATGAAGGAAAGAAAAGTTAATTCAGCTCACAGTTAGTGGAGGTTTCATTCTATACTTGGCTGGCTCCAAGGCTGAGCAGCACAGGACAGAGAACATTCAGTTCATGCTGGTGGAATAGCAACAATTGCAACAGAGGCAACAACCAGAGAGAGAGAGAGAGAGAGAGAGAGAGAGAGAGAGAGAGAGAGAGAGAGAGAGAGAGAGGGTTTCTCTCTGTAATATAAAAGAGCATATATTACATTCAGTCTCTCTTGTCTCAGGCTACCCATCTTAGGCCTTATCCATAATCCCAGCAGTACTCAGATTAATAATCTCATCAGTACTAAGACCTATCATAACAGTGGATCATGAATTAATCTCAAACTCTAGAAGTCCTCACCCCATAACTACATGAGGCTTTGGGGGGACAGCTAGACACAACCATAACACCCCTCAAATGCCAAATCCTACTGCTGCATCCACTCATTAGACACAGGTGGCTGTAGACAGTCTGACAGTTTTTTTTTAACTTGGAAGAAACCAAAGGAATTGTGGTGATGCCACCAGGACCCCTGTTTTAGTATGAAGGTGGGTCAGCCCATGAGAACTGCAGAGACTACTGCTCAGGGAAGAGCAGCCATCCAGTGCATCCTGAGAAAGTCAGCTTTAGCCTGGGTCAGCTTCCCACCCGCACTCAGTGAGTGGAGACACAGAGACCTTGGCAGCCCCTCGGGCCCCAGATGGCAGTGCAGACAGGCTGAGCAGCTTCCCAGTAGTGCTGGAAGAGCAGGCGGGGGTTCAAAGGATTCCTAGATACAGGTGGAGACTTTGTGGTCCTAGGAACCCAGAAGTACAGCATCCACTGGAAAGACACATCAGGGAGGAATTCAGAAGCCGGCTTCTTTGAGGACAGTGACACTGGAGAAGAACATAAAGTAGCCCTGACCCAGGGTTTGGGTTGCACTTATTTTGCATAACTGTAAGATAAAGCTGCAAATTCTGTTATTCAGAATAGCTATAAAGCAGGATGTGGTGGCTCATGCCTATAATCCCAGCACTGGGAGGCTGACGCAGGAAGATTGTCCCAAGTTCAAGGCCAGCCTGAGCTACACAGTGAGTTTAGGGGCAGCCTAAACTACACAGCAAGACCCTGTCTCAGAAATAACAACACACACAAAAAAATAGATACAAAAACTAAACTGTGAGTCCTAGAAGTCCCATTGGATTTAGCCACTTGATCTTTTAGAATATTTTATTTATATAAACAATCAATGTATTTTTCAGTTCTGGATTTGTAGTATTTCATATTTGTGAAAAGTCATTTCATTTGTACTGTAAAGTGACCTCTGGAGTGGAGAGTGTGACGTGCTTGCCATGCAAGCCAAATAGCTCAGTGGATTAAAGCACTTGCAAGCAGGCGCAGGGGCGGGCGGGTTCAATGCCTGGGTCTGCCATACCAGCTCCACCCCTGCGGTGCACTGAGAGGGCAATTGAGACTGGGCATGGTGATAGGCACTTGTCATCGCAGTTCTTGGATGGCTGTCGACAGGCGGATCACTATGAGCCCCATCTAATAATGAGACACTGAACACCCTGTAGATCCTTCCCTAAAATAAAATTTAAAAAAAGATAAAGAAATTGAAATCTATGTATGTGAATAGGTGTGTGCCTGCGTGTATACTTTTGTAGACACAGGGTTGTCATGCTTAGGGGGACACATAGGATCTGGATGATCTAGATAATACTCCTAGTATGGGACCACCAATGTCCTCTTTCCGGAAGACACGGAGTCTTCACATATACCCTGTCCACTCACAGCCCCTGTAGCACAAGTTCTGGCATACACAGTCTCCTCAGTGTCCCCGAGGATCCTGGGTCCTCTGTTTTCACAGTTTCTTGCAGACCCACGTGACAGTCAACTTGGGTCACCATAGCTTGGGGAAATTGAGGCCATGACCTCTACACCTCCTCTCTCCTCCACACATGGTCTTCCTCAGCTCCGTTAGCGTATTTAGCGTGTCTACCATGGGCCTGTTGACATCTTCCTGTTTCGTCTGATAGCTGGTGACTCTCATAGACCTGTTCTTGCCAGGCTGGGGTCAGGGTCTGTGTGTGTTCGCACATCTTGTAGTACAGTTCTTCAGATGGGAGACCTTGGGGAATGGAAGCTAGCGACTCTGACTCCCGTCTGGGCAGGCAGGTGTGGTGAGGGCTTGGTGCCACAGCTGGGCAGGGCGGGTTTGCCTTTGCTCCTTGACCATAACCAGCAACTAAACTCTACCCATGTCCAGACATGAAGGATGCGTCATCTTGGGGGGGCAGGTGCATGTGTGTAACACTGCCTGATACCTTTTCAGTCCTTGGCCCTC
Source organism: Myocastor coypus (assembly GCA_004027025.1). Taxonomy (NCBI): domain Eukaryota; kingdom Metazoa; phylum Chordata; class Mammalia; order Rodentia; family Myocastoridae; genus Myocastor; species Myocastor coypus. Next base: position 31,389 of record PVJA010008680.1, read on the forward strand.
TATTTCTAAGTCCCCTCCCCTCAATTTCTTTCCATTGTCATTATTATTATATTTTAGTTCATGTTTTGGACATATCATGTTTACCTTCAGTGTGGGTATGTGTACATGACTCATAGGGGTTAGTCTGAACAGCTACTTTGAAGATAACAATATGCACTATAACAACCCTTGTTGATTTCCCACCATCTTGTTTAGAAGTTCTGTATTGGTTTTAATGTTTTTAATTTTTTTAATTCTCTTTAAAATAAACATCTTTTTACTTCCCTTGCCCCTCCCATGTCCCCTCAGCCTTGGTGTCTGGGACTACTTCCAGTTTGCAAAAGATCTGTCTTTTGGGTTTCTCCTATCAATCGTAATTATTTTGCTCCTTATTTGTGTTTTGCCTTAATCAAATGAGAGAAGCCATATGATATTTAAGCTTCTGTGTCTCATTTATTTCACTTAACATCGTATTTTCCAGGTGCATCATTTTCCCACCAATGTCTCAGGTTTATCCTTTATAGCCAAGCAGTGTATACCTTTGGGTATATATCCCACGTTTTCATTATCTGTCTGTCTGCCGGTGGGCATGCAGGCTGCTCCCAGGATTGGCTCCCATGGGCTGTGCTGCTGCACACATGGGTGTGCATGTGTCGCTGTAACAGGACATCTTCAGCTCTTGTGACATCGTTAAAAAGACTGCAGGGGAAGGAAGACTACTCCTGAGCTGGAGACGAACTCGGTTACTATTGCTCCCGGCTCTTGATGGCAGGGCCGGGGAGATCTCTAGGAGGGGAGATGCGGGGAGGCCCAGGTCTGTTGGTGCCAGGGGTGAGGGGCCATGTCATCTGCAGCAGCAAGAGCCAGTGATAGCCCATGGCCAGGGCCTTCCAAAGAGTTACCGTGCAGCATCCCATAAACCAGCACCTCCAGAATTTCCATAAGAGCAAGCTCTTTGCCAAAGGAACTGCTTTTCCTGGGTTTACTCAATCAGCTTTTTTTCCCCCCACATTTTTATTTGTTATTCCTTTTAATAAGAAGTAACAATGTGACAGTTTCAAAACATGTTAGTAGCACATTTCCAAAATTTGATACAGTGCATGTTGTTGTCCTCCTAGTAGTTATACAGAGCACAGGGTATAGATGAGTTATAATTTTTCTAATGATTACTGGTAGAAAAAAAATTTTTTCTCATTGAACTAAGAGAAAGTAGTTGTATACATAATCTAGCGCTCAATAATCACAGGGGTTATTAGTAAAACTGGTAATGTTGGAAGCTGTTGATTTAAGCCTTCTACAGCTCAGCATTCTATTCTAGTTTTCAGTTTTATGCCTTGTGGTTAAACTTCTCTGCTGGGTGGTTAAGGGCAAGTTTAAGCAAGGCCTGTATAACAAAACATGTAACTTTTGTATCTCCCAAGGTCAATCACATCCCCTCAGGATTTACTTTGGAACCATGTACAGTGCTTTGTAGAACTGCTGTCGGTGTCAGCCATCTGGATGAGTCACAGCCATTGCTTGACCAGTTTGCTCTCTGTGAAAGCCTGAGAGAATGTTTTCTCTCTAGGTGACTCTCCTTCGGTACACTGTATATCTTTAATCCCTTTCCTCTGTGGTCTCATAATCTCCTTGAACAGAAAATTTGGGAAACCACTGAGTTATAGGATGTTACAGCACAGGTTCTCTTATGTCCTGAGTCCTCACTGACATTTAAGGTCTAGGGCCAAAATATTGGCTATCCTTGTAGCCCATTTTTTTCCTCCAATTTTTGGTCTGTAAACATATTTTTAACCCTTCAGAAGAAAAGCTTAGTGATACTATCACTCTATAACATAGGTACTTGTTATACTGTCTTTCTGAGTATCAAACATCTTATACTTAACCTAGGAAAAATGCCACAGGATTGACCAGCTACAACTTTGTATATACTTAGATTTCTAAATGTGTAAAAATGTGCAACTGCTTTTATCACATTCTATAGGGATTTATTAGAATATCGATGATTGATAGAACAGCTTTTGTTAGTGAGGAAATCCCAGATTTCACATTTCAGCAAGCCCAGTACCTTTGTTAGCGACTACAGCTGCTGCTGGTGTTTCCCCAGGGAATGGTAGAATAGGGCCTGGCTGGACCCTTGCTGCTCGTGGTCCCTGAAGTAGCCTTCCGGTCTCTTCTTGTAGGTCCCATGCCTTCGAGGTGCTGGCGCTGGACGGGGCACGCTCTGGAGTCCTCCAGTTCTCCACGGCCCAGGACTGCGGCGACTGGCTCCGCGCGGTCTCTGCCAACATCAACCACCTCATGCTGCAGAGTGTGAGCACACGGTCCCCACCTCCCTGTGCTCCTCTGCGCGGATAGGCAGAGCAGTTTGCTCACTGGGATCTACCCCAGTGAGGGCTGCACAGAGAAGCCAGCACAGGAGTTCCACAGATTTCGTCTGACCCCAAAAGTTAAAGTTGAAGTCACCTGAGTGTCTCCAAACAGCAGTGCAGGCTAACACTGGGCACCTCCCATATCCTCCTCCTCCCCCTCTTCTTCCTCCTCTTTCTCTTCTCCTCTTCTTTCTTTTTCTCCTCCTCCCTTCTGCTCCTCTTCCTCCTCCTCCTCCTTCTCTTCCTCCTCTTCCTCCTCCTCCTCCTCCACCTCCTCCTCCTCCTCCTCTTCCTCCTCCTCTTCCTTCTCCTCCTCCTCCTCCTCCTTCTTCTTCTTCCTCCTCTTCTCCTCCTCCTCCTCCTTCTCCTCCTCCTTCTTCCTCTTCCTCTCTCTCTCTCCCTATCTCCTCTCTCCCCCTCTTTCCCCCCACACACATGCACAGTAATATTTGTCTGAGGGTAACCATATATGTTATCTAAATGCACTGATACAATGTGCAATTTTTATTTTGGGAGATCTAATTGAAATTTTAAAAATGTAATTCTCCAAAATATTATTAAAATTTATTAAAAGGCATGGTTTGCTAAAGATGCAACATCTCAAAATTTTCCTTCAGGCATCTTAGGATAAAAATGAAAACATTCTGTATTTATGAGTAATAAGTTGATGTTCAAAATCAAAAGGATGAGCATTTTCTTTCTTAAAAAAAAGAAAGGACTAATAAGAGCCAGAGTGGGGGGGGAGCAGGTGTCCAGACTTAAGTTCCATGGGAGACAGCAGGGTGGTCTGGGCCAAGACCCCTGCTGCAGCCCTGGTTCTCGCCTGCACCCCTGCACTGGCCATGGCCTTGCACCCCCATTGGGCTATCCTGGCAGCCTGGTAGCCCAGGAAGCCCAGCAGCTTGGGACAGAGGCACATTCAGCCTGCACCCCACCATCTGGTCCTTGCCCGTGGCCCTGACTCAGCCTGCTGCCAAACAGAGATGAAGTGAACAACTGAAAACTGAAATTTGGGGCCACGTGTGAGGTGCCACTCCAAAGCCTTCATGCCACTCTTTCTACAGCTACTCCAGGAGGCATTTTCTTAAGGTCTTAGTCTGCAAATGCAGACGCTTTCTATTCCAAAGATGGGCAGGTGGAAGAGTTTGGCATTGGCAGAAATGCTTCTGAGAACAGAGATCCTTTCGTTTTGGGAGCTCCTCATGGGTTGCTCCAGTCAGCCGAGCAGATCAGGCAAGCACCAACATGGCCGCGATGTTTGGACCTCCATGTCCTCATTGGCAAAGTTTTGTGAAATAAGTCCAGTGTGGTGCTCCAGGCCTGTGTTCTCAGCACGCCATGGGGTAGGGGCAAGGTAAGCACAGTGACTTTGAAGCCAGCCCGGACTGCATAGTGAGTTTGAGGGCAGCCTGGAATACATAGCAAGACCCTGTCTCAGGAAACCAAAAAACAGAAATTTTTTTTTTCTCAATATAACATTGAGCTATCAGAGTTTGGGGGTAACTAATGTGAGCGGTGACCATTGTAATCGCCTAATATTATGTAGAGCAGAAACTATCTTTCCCACCGTAGGTGTTGAAGTGTAACTGTCCGTTATCCCTGTTTGGTTTGCAGGTAGGAACTACCTCACAATAGCAGTGGGTCTCTAAGGGCAGGTGTGGGAGGCTTAGCCTAAGGTTAGGCAGCTGGGAAGTTGCTGGCCTTAACATCCCTGTGGTGCTCATTCCTTGCTGCCTTTTCTCTGCAGATGAAAATGGCAAATAAATGCTGCTCTCCTGGCAACCAGGTAGGACTTGGTTTTTCAGGTGGATAATACCATAAATCTATGCAAGCTATGGCCTCCCCTTTCTGAAATTTGAACCGGAAATTTTGGTACAAGAACATTATCACTTCTCTGGCTGAATGTGGTGATCCCTGCCCTAGGGTTACCTTTGAAACTACCCATCTCTATGGAAATAACACAGAAGAAGAATTCTGATGGTGTTTGCTCACTGTAAATAAGTGGTTTTCTGCTTGACAGTTATGTCTTCTAACGAATCAGGATTCAGACAATATATGGCTGTGACCGTGCAGGCTAAGGACTGTCCAATGGTTATGCTGGACCTGGTGGAACATTTTCTCATATAGCATCTTTACTTAAGAGGAAGCCTCACTCTTAGGCAGCCTTGGACCCAGTAGATGTTGATGTGGGGGGGAGGGGTGTATATCTTGCCACCCCCAAACTTGGGAAGGTTGTTCACCTGGGTCCTATGCTTCTCCTCTCTTAGTCTAGACTATCAGGGGTGCCAACCAACTCTGTCACACCCTTCCTCCTCACTGCACATGATTTCCTAATTCAAAGACTGCTTACTGACTGGCTGTACTAGGATTTAGCATCACTCTGTTATCACCAGGTTGTTTGGATACTGGACCAAGGAAATCTTAAGCCACTGTATCATTCTACTTCCTATTTAACAAAGGCATAGTTTCCACCATAATGGAAAGGCTTGCTATTGTTTAGTTATAGCATCGATTTTCCAGTTATACTCTCTGTTTGTTTAGGAAACTGTTATTGCAATGTCCAGTCAAGAAAACTGGGAACAGTGTGTGTAGTTTTCTTTAAATCTTGATATAAATACTCGTTAAACTGTGCCCAGAGGTAATATCTGGATGCAGGACAAAAGACATTTATCAGAACAAGTCTTTGCCATTCAGGTGTTTACTGAGAATGACAGGAAATCACCCTGTGTTTTAATTAAATATTTCTAGTCATCATTTTAAGTTAGAATGGGGCACCAAGAAAGGGTCTTTTAAATATAATCTTTTAAAAAATATTCTTCCAAGTTTAGCAGCCCTTTGTGTTTTGTGTAGCTGAGTGAGGGATTAGCTATGAGTAAGAATTCTACAGCCATCTTTAAGTTCATGCAAAATGATATGTCCTGCTCTCCTTGATGTTTTGAAATGAAAGTCTCCATAATCTGTTCTGCTTCTTGCACCCTTCTCTGTGGTTGACACATGGGACACTGCCTCTCAGTTTATTTCTAGCTGGTAGGACCGCAGGCCAGCATGGTGCTTCAATCCCCACCAATTATTTTCTGTTTGAAGCTGTATTTCTGTCTGCACCCTAAAAATGAGCAGATCATCACATGAGGACCCCTGTTTGGTGAGCTGGCCCCCACTGAGAGGAGGGGCTCAAGGTGTCTCCTCGATTCCAGGCCTCTGCTACTCTGGCTGTGTCTGATGGGCAGTAGTGTCTGCTGTTACCCACTGTTGACTGCAGTGACCACAGAAGCTGACCATTGGCTGCAGGTGACAGAGAAGGCTCTGCATCAGGAAGTCTATTCTGTTGGAAGCCCTGTGTTCACGGGGCTTGAACACATCCAGGCTGAGCGCCTCTGGGTCTCCACAGGTCTGTGGTCAAGCCTGTCTTCCTCCCCTTTGGAGTTCACCTTCTTTTTACCACTAAAGCAAGTGCAGGGAGGAAGAATAAAACAACAACTCAGGCACACGGAAGACCATCTGAGGAGCACAGCTCCCAGGACACGGATGTGAAGTGAATAATTGTTGGCAAGCCTCCTTCGCTTCACCTTGGAGAAATTCTACAGTGCATCAAATGCTGTTTATGAGACAGCTGTCCCTGACTGCCTTATATGCCTAAGACCCACATTTCATCATAACCAAACTCCTATCTGGGGATACAATTTCAGCAGATTAGCTTCTGAGCTTTAGTCTGTTTAACTGTGCAATAAGAAAGGAAAGCTGAGTTCTTCTATTACTTAAAACTCCTGGACCACTTGGTATTTCTCAAGGCTTAAGCCAGTGTGTCAGGAATTAAGCAGTGGACTCAGCTTCATAGCCAAAGCTGCCTAAGGAACCAGCCTGGCCACATCTGGAGGGGTGGTCCTGAGAGCGTGATGTCACATTTTCTTCAAAATGTACCCACTTGGGTGTGGTTTAGGGCCCTATGTAATTTTTTTTCTCACCCTGAGCAATGAATTGATTTTCACATGTAGCAGAGAAACTGTACTTGAATAAAAATGGAAAAAGTGTAAGCATATTTGACAACTACCAAAGCTGCCAATAAGAAACAAAAGAAAATGGAAAGGTAATTTAAAAAAGTATATGTGATGAGATCAGAAAATACAATGAATGCTTACTTTACAAAAATGCATTAAAGGACACATTTTTATGAATCCCCTCTAAGTCTTTCCCTTCACCTCCAACTCGTCCCATCGTCCTTGCCACTTTCTGCAGCAGCTCTGCAGTCCTCTTTCCTGAGGGTCGTTAGCTGCGCTGTCCTGGCTGCTTGATGCCTTGGCTGAAGTGATGACAGCAGTCCTGTCAAACAAACTGTACTGATCATTACCACTGTGCAGTGTGCAGTTGGGCCTAAGTAATCCATATTGCATTCGTGCTAACTTTGAAAATATCAAGCACTCATGAAATGATGTAAAAATATGCCGCTTTTCGTCATTGGAGTTGAGCATGTCTTCTGCTGGTGTGACCCTGGCTAACTACAGTGCCTCACTGCAACCCACCTGGTCTGACCCAAGCAGAGAAGGAGGAAGCCAATGTGATATTGGTAAATTATCTGTGAATTTGGCTTCAAATCCAGATGACAAGCTGGAGCAGGTTGTTGTCAGGGCTTTTACAGAGTATTGACACTGCCTGAACAGTGTATTGCTTAGTCCCCTCCTGGTGACCCCGGAACAATATTCAGTTCTCACAACTGTCTTGTGAAATAGTCATTCTATTCCCATGAAAGACAACAACAGACATATGAGGCTGTGTCCAGGATCACATAAGAATTAAAGCTGTGTTTTGTTTTACTCAGTACTGGGGAATGAGTCCAGGTTCTTGCCTGGCCTAACCAGATGCTCTAGCACCCAGCTATGTCTCACAGTAATTGCTGTGTTATTATAGCACTATCACTATGTCATACTGACTTGCCTGGCCAGTCTTCACTGGACACGAGGTAAACTCCATAAGAAACGTTCACGTTCAGGAGCCAGTGAAACATTTGGGTTCTTTGTAAAGCTCTCTGTATCAAGGGTGATCCAACAAGCAAACTTAAAATGTTCCATTCAGTCATCTGAATTTCCATGCAAAGCCATGGGAATGCTGGCTGCTGGGCCGTGTCTGTCACCTCCCCTCAAAGCACTGTCCTTAGCACTCTCTTTTGCACAGTGGAAATGTGACTTTTTAATTTTTCCCTGCCTAGCCCTTCCTCAGGCATGAGTGGAGGCACGCAGGATGAATCAGGCCTGGGGTGCGGGCATGGGGCTATGTCTGGGGCTGTATCCTCTTACCTAAGCTCCCCTCTTGCCCAGAACTCCATGCTTGGACGTGAGGACCACAGACCCAAGGGACACTGGGTCACCCATGTTCCATTTGGTGTGGTGCATGGGGACAGGGTCATTTACTAGGGAAGTTGGGAAAATTGTGTTGTCTTCAATGATTCATACATAGGGTATGTTAAACTGCTTTTACTTGACAAGTCAAAACAAGGAAGTAAGAAAATTAAAATTAAATTTCTGAAACTACTTACTAAAAATGTATATGTCTTCATATTTTAGGCACTGACTTCTTATATTGCTATTTCCATCCTGTGTGTGTATCAGATTCCAATTTGTATAGTTTACATTTCACGTTGTGAGGTTAAAAGTATTCAATGACAATTGAATAATGTAAGCCTCTAATATTTCTGTAGTATTTTCAGTTGTTAGGAAGTTAAGCTATAAAGAAAAAGTTATTTTTATTACTTATGTGAATTTGTATGTTTGCTACAGACCTCAAATTTATAATTAGCTGGCTTTACATCCCCATAAAAGACTCTGAAATGCTAAGCCCTAGTATGATCAAATCCGGTAGTGTGTTTTGAAAAAGTATATGTAACGCATAGCTAAGCCCATCTAGCCTTATCTAGAGCCAGTCCGAGTAGAGAACTCTGCCCATTTAACCAGCATGAAACAACCCTTCTGCCTTGCACCTTTCTGTTGGGTCTCCATGATTACAAAACATGGACATGGACCTGAGTTTCCTGCTTTTAGTTCCCAGCATGCCAGAGTGGTGGAGCCCTGCTTGTGTAATGTGTGCATGTATGTTCCCCCTTTAGCTCTTGTTAAGGCCCAGCTTTTAATCTTCCAAGGTTTCCCTCTGCAGGTGGTGCACATGGGGTGGGTAAATGAGAAGCTGCAGGGCGCCGGCTCCCCACAGACCCTTGGATCCAAGTTCCTGGCCCTGAAGGGCTCATCTGTCTACATCTTCAGCTCTCCTCCGGTAAGGACTGGGACATCCTGAGAGGGGCTGCTGCAGACCTTAGCCCTGTCAGGCACGCAGCAGTTGGCCAGGGGCTGCTCTTCCTGTGTGTCTCCATTCCCATGTGGCTGCAGAAGTTCTATTTATGAAGTAACCACCGGTTTCCTCTGCAAACTCATATGGGTGTCCATTCCTCTCTTCTGGTTCAAGCATTGGTTAGATGCTGAAGTGTTTCCCAGATTGCACTTGGTCAGCCACTTGCAGGGGGCTGCAGAAAGGCCTGAGTCTCAGCGCATCAGCCACGTGGTTGAGGAGACCAAAAGTACACAGCGCGAGCAGAGTCTTTCTTAGACATTTCTAACTGAGTAGCCAAATAATGAAACTTTAGATAGTGCAAGGGAAATAACTTTTTCTTCCCACCTTCCAAGTTTCATGGAAATACAGAAGCCTGCTTAAGCAGAGCCCTACTATCAATGCAAGGTTGGACGGTATTGTCTGTAATTTTATTTTCCAACTCCCAACTGCACCATTCTCCCCAAACTGACCAAATGTCATAGGGATACCCTGCCTGGCAGCTTATCATTTAAAGGATCTGCACTTTTTGTGGGTTGGACCTCAAGGACAATGATTAAACAACAAAACTTGGAAGCTCAGGATGTAAATTGCATGAGCCTGGGTGTGAATCCCAGCCAGTAGAAACAAGAGGCAGCCCTGATGAGTTTGGCTTTCAGAGGACGGTGATATATATTGCAAGCTTTATTTTCATTGATAAGTGCAAAGTTTTACATAAGCCATTTTGGATTAAGTGTAGAGTTTCAGAAGCTGATCCTCCATTAGCTCCTTATGATGCACACATCGCATACAGCCACTGGACCAATGTAGACAGCCCACTAAGGAGCTGTCTCCTAAGAGGACTGGTGATTGAGTGCCCATCTGTTTTGCAAGTATGATTTTCTTCTTCATGTCTGCCTTCCTCCCTCCTTGGTTTTCTCCCTGTCTTTTTCAAAGAGCAGGCGCCCCTTGTTCAGACTGCTTCCTCATAGCTCTCACAGCCCCGCTTGTGCACAGCCTGTTCTCTGGGGAGCGCTGTTCCAAAGCTGATTGTGGACAGTAGTTCTGGGGTCACCTGCAGCCCAGGGTGCTGAATCCTTCTGAATACACCAATAGTCAGGTTAGAAGTTAAAATTGGGATCACGAGTGGGGTCGTAGCCATCTGCACCAGGCTGAGCTGAGTAGGTGACTGTGGCCATTTCAGACTGGGCTGAGTAAGAGCTCGCTAGACTTCCAGTTCTGTGACTGCACTATGCGTTGGGCCCCTGGCACTGAGGGTGGGGGCCCCTGCCCCTGCTGGGCTATCAAGAAAAGCCCTAGTCTGGAGAAGGGTCAAGTCATTCCTCAGGAGACAGAGGAGATGAGAAACCAGTATTAGGGCACTACAGACGCTCAGAAAGCAGGTGCTTGATAAATGTACTGTGAACCCAACAGGATTGGGGAGGAGTTAGGTTGAATCTTGAGAACTAGGAAAAGCACAGCCTCCTACCATCTTTAACTTAGAATATGACCCTAGTGGTCATATTTGAATAGCAAACTAGCGAGAAAGAACACAATTAATGCAGTAGGCTATTAGGCTATGAGGCCCTCTAGTTACACCAGTCATAGCTCTGTTACAATGGCTCCTACCTTAGAGCCATGTACAGTGGCCATCCCAAAGGCGAGGCTGGTGAACATGATAGCTACACATACTAAAGTTCTAAGCAGTCGTGAGAATTTTATTTCTGAAAGGAACAATGACACAGGAAAATGCCCAAACCACTGCAGTGTGAAAAGACACAAGACTATGAATATGCATGACGTCTATTTGCAGCAGCAAGCCAGCCCTTCAGGAGGGCGTCTCCGTGTTTTGTCCTTGGCATTTTTCAGATTCCTTAGGTTTAGATTCTTTGTATTATTTAGATAGGCAGCATTGTCATAATGGGAACATTAAGATGGTATTTATTTTCTGATAATATGAAGTCTTCCGGCTCTGCCATCAGACACAGCCCCGGAACTCTCAGACACTGGAGAGGAGAATGTGCTTGGGGGGCGGGTGAGACTTGTGACACTGACCTTGAGCTCAGCAGTGGGTTTTTGCAGGGTTCCAGCCCTTTGGCCTCGGGGAGGGTCTGCTATTCGTACCCTGACTGCTCTTCTTCTTCTTCTTCTTCTTCTTCTTCTTCTTCTTCTTCTTCTTCTTCTTCTTCTTCTTCTTCTTCTTCTTCTTCTTCTTCTTCTTCTTCTTCTTCTTCTTCTTCTTCTTTTTTAAATATTTTTGAGACAGGGTCTCGCTATGCAGTTGAGACTGGCCTTGAGCTCACTTTTGTAGCCCAGGCTGGTCTCCAACTTGCACCAGTCCTCCTGCCTCAGCCTCCCGAGTGCTGGGATTACAGGCGTGCGCCACCACACCTGGCCCCTGACTGCTCTTCAAGGTGTGCCTTTTCCTCTGTGTTTTATTGTTTAAATCACAGTGGCAATGAGTAGGCTCTGGAGCAATTCCATGCTGAGTGCAGCACGCAGGTGCAGCTTCCTGGCGCCTGCAGCAGGGACATTTAGACTGTGGTGACTTCAGAGGGCAGCCAAGTCTGCAGTGCCTTCC